>BJCO01744323.1:0-17437 GCA_018326465.1 Flaveria floridana | reverse complement strand
TCATCATACATACATAACATACATCATGCATAAACATGCAACATCATCATGCCAAACATACCCTCTAAGACCCCAACAATCATCTTACTTGAACTTACGGGAACTTCCATGTCAAAACTTACATCTGCACTTTCCCCCGAAAGTCAGAAATTAAACTATACTTTTCCTCGAGTACACCATCCCTATTTAGGCGTATGGGCACCTTTCAGTCGCATGGCCTCCAGGGCACTGAACATCATGCAAATGGACCAATGCGGATGAACACCAATGCGGATGAACACCTCAATCGTGCGAATGGACCTCATGCGGATGAACACCAATGCGGATGAGCACTTATGCGGATGGGCTCTCAGTCGCATGACTCCCCATGCGACAGGCCCTCCCTAATCATGCAAATGAACCTCAATCGTGCGAATAAACCTCAATCACACCCCATTCGGCTATATGGCCTCCATTCGGTCGCCTAGCCCTAGCTGATGCAGAATGCAGTTCATCTCGAACCCAATCTGTGATTTTCGACCTCCAAGCTCATCCAAACCCATTCTAAGCCCAAATCAACCATCCTAAACCTTAGGAATTCATACCACAACACCATTCAAGACATACAAGCCCGGAAACAAACTCCAAACGCATCACACGCAAACACATACAAATGGGTCAAACAGACACACATACAAAACGGGTTTTCAGATGTGTTCCGGCCCCAAAATCAACCAAAAACGTGTAAAAGAGGGGTCCTAGAACTCACACAAAAAACACCGAGAAGTAGATCTTCGATTAGACCCGCTACACGACGATTTTGTACGCTTGAATCCACCCGAACTAAGCCTTTCTCTTCTTTTCTCCCTTTTCTCTCTTCTTTTTCTCTATGGCTGATGTTTTAAGTGTGGGGAGAGGGTAAGGGCTGCCCTCTCCCTTCAAATACATCCACTCACCCAGCTTTCTCTCGTTGGCGAGTTTGGTCCCTCAACTTTGGACTTTATTTCTTTTCTTCTTTCGTCGACTTCAAAGAAAATATCTGGGCGTTACAGTTGGCGGGTTCATTGTGTCATGATTAGCATGATTGTGTCAAAATCTATCTTTGTGCTTGATACATGTGAATGAAAACTGCTAATGTATCTTTGGGGAGGCTTATTGTGTCATGGTTGGGGGGTTCATTATGTCATGATTGCGGGGTTCAACCGAGCATGATTGTGTCAAATCTATCGTGTGATTGGTGCGTGTGAATAAAAACTACTAATGTGTATTTGGAAAGGTTCATTGTGTCGTGGTTGGGGGGTTCATTGTGTCATGATTGGAGGGGTTCAACTGAGCATGGTAGGTGTGAATGATTACTGCTAATGTGTTTTTGGGGAGGTTCATTGTGTCATGGTTGGCGGGTTCAACTAAGCATTATTGTCTCAAATATAATTGTGTGCTTTTCATAATGTGAATAATTGTGTCAAATTAAGAAGATTCATTATGTCATGATTTAGAGGTTCAACTAAGCATTATTGTGTCAAATACTATCGTGTAATCTAAGTTCTTGAATAAAACAATATTACAGGTCCAAGACGTAAAAGAAAAGGTGAAAGAATAGCAAAGAAGTATTTCACTAAGTATAAAAATGACAAGTTAAACCCCTTAATCATTGATAGTCCTGAAGATGAATCTGAAAGTTAGTGTCTACCAAAATTCTTTTATTAAAACTTGTTTTCTTTACTATTAGTTATATGATATGTTGTCTCATTCATTGTTTTGTAGATGAGACTGATGTAGAAGATAGCATGTTGCTAAAAGATTTTGTGGTAAATATATGGGACAAGAAATAATCTGACAAAGAAATAGCGTTAAGCAAGTTAGACTAAAAAACAAACAAAAGAAAATCTACAACTGAGCCTGTAAGAAATGATAAACGAATCAAGGTTGCTAAAGACACAACATAATCGAGGTTTTATCTGTACAATGGTCAAAAAGTAAACCTAAGATGTTCACTCAACAACCTCATCAGTTTTCTGGGACAATTAACAAAAAAGTTGAAAAATTTTGTTAAAGCAATGGGGTTTGGATCAGCTCTGCTCTTAAACTTACACACCATTCCAACATCTTTTGGATATTGTCTTTTAAAAAACTATGATGCCAAAACATGTATATTCAACAATGGCACTCGTCAATTTCAAGTACCACCAGATTTAATCCATGAAGTATTTGGATTACCTATTGGTGGTGTCAAAGTGGATGAAAAAGCTAAGCCAAATGCTAATGATCCAGTGGCTAAAGAGTGGAGACGTCAATTTGGTGAATCAAGGACGATCTTTATTAGGAATTTTGTTAAGCATGTAATTGAAAAAAAAATGGCACAAGTAGAACTTTCCACCTAAATTTTTTGGTTATTTTTTCACTCTGATGGGGGAGGCAATAAAAAGCAACACAGTGACCAACATCATTAACAAAAGAAACACAAATTAAGGACGTGGACTGGTGTAAGTACATCTTCAGCTGCTTGAACAAGCAAAAAGAAATATGGGAGGTTGATGAAGAAAACTTATTTAGTGATCCTCTTCTAGTACTTGCGGTAAGAGTATATTGTCTGTAAAATTAATATTACACAATGAAATATGACACAATGTATCTAAAGTTAAACATTGTTACTGTTATTATTAATTGTAGATTTTATATGCTTATGAAATTGAAAGTGTGAAAGAGTTGAAGGGTACATCGTCAATAAGCCTGGATGTGTTTGATTATCCAATGTTTATGGATATTGAAACAAACCTTGACTTTGAAAAAGACACAATGTCTGTGAAAGATACAATGCTTGTGAAAGACACAATGGCAGTGAAAGGGAATACTTAAAGGAAGTTGAAGTTAAAAAATGACGCAACTGTGAAAGAGACAATGACAGTGAAGGAGAAACCTAGCTTGAAAATCAAAATCAAGAAAAAGAAGGATAAGGAAGTTGAAACCCTTGAAAACAAAAGTATGTATTTAAATATCATTGTATCATTGTGTCAAATCCTATTGTGTCATTCTATTTAAACATTGTGCCATAATAACTTATATTAATTTTATTTTCATTAGGAGTGGAAGAAGTAAGGGTAGATGATTGTTTATCAAATTTACAATCAATGTATGATGTTGGACAAAAACTTGATGATGTGCTGGCTGAAACAAAAGAGGTGTGAAGTTTAATTATTATAATAGGCTTTCAATAATTTCCTTGAAAGATCATCATCAGTTATGTTTATACAATAGGAAAGGGTAAAAGCCATTGAAAATGAACCGAAGATGTTTGATGAGCATGCAATAAGGGTAATGTCATTCTTAGAAACATCAATCAAAGATTTCCCTAGAAGCACTACTATTCAAGAAAAACAAAAAGAGTGGGATTGTTTGGTTAACTCATATAAAACACATCATTAAAAATCAAGAAATGATTGCAATAGTTGCAAAACAGAATACGGATAAAGCAAAATCAAAGGATGACACAATGGGAGCTGAAGAGGTAGGAGCTGAAGAGGTAGGAGCTGGAGAGATAGTTGTTATAAAACATAAAAAGAAATTTGTGGAGAAAGTTGTTGCAGAAGTAAGTAAAGTAAAAGGAAAAAAATGATAATGACACAATGGTAATGGATGACATAATGATAATAGATGACACAATGGGAGCTAGAGAGATAGGAGCTGTAGATACATGAGCTGTTGTAGAATAGAATGAAGAAAGAAAACAAAATGACAAATCTGATGAGAAAGTTATTGCAGATGTAAATGAAGGGGAAGGAAATAATTTGAATAACACAGTGGTAATGGATGACACAATGATAGTGGATGACACAATAGGAGCTGGAGAAAGAGGAGCTGGAGAAAGAGGAGCTGGAGAGATAGGATCTACTATGGAACAAAATGAAGAAAGAAAACATGAGAGTGTTGTTACAGAAGTAAGTGATAAGAAAGGAAAAAATGTGAATGACACAATGGTAAAGGATGACACAATGCAAACCGAAGAACAAACAACCATTGACATATTAAGAATTGTTACAAATTTGAATACAGAGATTAGACACAATGAGAGTGACACATTGGGATTTGCAGATGACACAGTGAATGAAATTGTGCCAACATTTGAAAATGTCACAAAAAACTGAGTCAAGTGCTATTCTTTACAATGACTTTAATCCACCAAGCTTTGATTCAACAAGCTTTGATTCAACAAGCTTTGATTTGATAGATAATTTAACTCCAATACAAGAAGATGAAAATATGGACAATGTTAACAAAGAATGTGAGGTGGCAAACAAAACTGATGATGTTAACAAAAATTTGGATGATGAATTTGATAGACCAAATTTTTGTTTATTGACTCCAACATGAGAAGATAATGTGGATGCTGTTAGTAAGAAGGTAGATGTGGCAAAGGAAAATGATGATGTTTTTAAAGAGTTGGTGGTTAGAAAGAGTTGGAAGTGCCAAACAAGGAGTTGGAGGATGCTACTGTACATCTTGATGGGAAAGACACAATGGTTCAAATTGAAAAAGACACAATGAAAAATCCGAATGATGTGGATGTCGATCTGATTAACAAGGGAGACATAATCATCTTTCAGGGAGTACTAGAAAATGCAGATTCTTTTAAAACTCCTGATTCAAAAAATGGTGCTTGATGTTGATCCTATTTCACATGCACCACTAATTACATGTCCAAAACAAGATGACTTAAATATCAAAAAGAGACCAGAGAGAAAAAAAGATTCCAACAGAAGCTTTATGCTCACCATTCATACAATGATAACTTGTAATGGCCGAATAAGGAACGGTTTTAGAAAATAACATATCAAGTTGTCTATTTGCAGGAAATGAAAAACCATGATAAAATAACATCTATGAATAAATTTAAATAATCAGTTTACTAACTTTTCTTTTTGATTTTTTACGGGGATCTTTTATTTGTATCTAAAGATTACATGACGGTGCCAAGGGTGGAATTGGAGAGTCTAAGGCCAGAAATTAAAGTTCATATTGATGTTATTGCTATGGGAACATATATTGAATGTCAAAGAAAAGAAGAAGGCAAGAGAGTCTTATTACAGGCTGTTTTGCAATACTCAAATAATTATAAGTAAACTAAATGACACAATGATATTATTACACAGTATATATGAAACATTAACACCATGACACAATGATATCATTGTGTCATAAGTCTTATTTTATCTTATATTCTTTGACTTACAGAACGCTAATACTTACATGAGATATTTTGAGGTTGTCCTTAAGGACTTCATATAAAACATGAACAACCTTTTAAAAAATAAGAAGTTAGTGAAAGATATAAAGAAGTTTGATATGGTGATGGTACCAATCCTTCAAATGGGTCATTATTACCTGATTTGTTTCAATCTAAAAGGCACAATGACAATCTTGATTGATAACAATGCATCTGGTGAATATGAAGCAAAGTACCTTGGTCTACCCGAGAAAGCAGTAAGTACTTGAAACCATATAATTAATATAGCACAACGTATACTTTTTAAATATAACACAATGTTGAATTTTTCCCTAGAGAGATGTTTTGCAGATTACCTTGCAAGTATTTCACATCGAAAAGCAAAAAAAATGAAGGAAACATCCATTGAACGATTAAAAATTACATGGAGAACATCAAAAAATGGAATTGATTATGGAGTATTCTCATGCGACATATGGAGATGTACCTAGGAGAAGATGTGAAGGTCTGGGATTGTGGATTTACTGATAAGAAAGATAATAAGCAGGTGGCAGAATTGGAAGACTTGCGCTGAACGTATGCTGCAAAAATACTATTGCATGACATAAATCAAGCAAAGAATTTGGTAATACAAGATGTGAAGAAGTACATGGAGTTACCTTGTCCTAAAAAATCAGCCTCCAAAAAACATCAAAAAATAGAATCTTTAAAAGGCTGACATTTGGAATGGCATAGTTCAAAACAATGGCTGTTTGAAACAATGGTTGTTTGACACAATGGTAGTTTGACACAATGGTAGTTTTTCACAATGGTAATTTGACACAATGGTAATTCGAAACAATAGTATTTTGGTATGTTGGCATGTTGTTATATTTTGCTATATGTTGGCATGTTGATATTTGTTGCTATATGTTGCTTTACATTACACAATAAATGTGAGCATAATGCTTCATGATAAAATAATAACTTGTTTTTCTCTTCAAAATCAAACGTAAACAAAACTCTTCAAATATGACATAATGAGTCTTATGATACAATGAATATAATGACATAATGAATATAGGACACAATGAATCTTATGACAGAATGAATCCTATGGAAGAATGAATCTTATGACATAATCACTATTCTTTAATTGGCAGAGAATCAACTGTTGAACTGCTTGAAGCTTGTTTATCCTTAATAGTTTGAAGATATAAACAACAATTACGAATAATGTGACTAGGTTGTTTGCAAACCCCACAATTTCTCAATTTTTTTCCTGCTTGTTCGATGGCTAAATCACGAGCTGACTTCATTCTTTTCGGCCTACGTTTTTTCTTTTGCTTAACAGGTACATGGAATTTTGCTTCATTTCGTTCGTTCTCTCCCTCCAGTTAACTCTGCAAACCTATCTCTCCTGCTTGGAGGTGGGGCGACCATTTGAACTTCATTAGCCTTAGACTTGTAACTATTCAAATAATCAAGATAAAAACATAACTCGTCTTTGTTTGAAACCAATTTGTTTACGATGTAATCATTGGCACTCCTAATATCACGAACGACAGCTTCTATAAAATGCCAGTTGTTGTCACAACCAGGAAGTATAAAATCAGATCTGAGAGAAGTATTTGGCACAGCTTCCCTTGTCTAACGCTTAAGAACATACTTCTTTGGATACTCTTTAATATCTCAAAGCCGAAGAACATACAAAATATGACTACATATCAACCCAAACTGTTTAAACCTATTGCAACTGCATGATATGGTGAAATCTTCCTTTCGAAACATAACCTACAACAAAATACACAAAATACACAATACATTTAATGTGACACAATGAACCTTAACACGTGACACAATGAACCCCAAAACGTGACACAATGATAAAGTGAAACACATATCAAGTAAAATATTACACAATATATAAACAAGAACAAAGAAATTGACACCTTAAAGTAATCAGTGCATGGTTGCCTGAAATCTTTGATTTCAAACTTGGAAAAATCATCAATTGTTTCAATGCTCACTGATGTACAACTATTGATTGCATTATTTATCTCCAACTGCTGATCCAAAAAAATAGTTCGCTTAAAAATCTGTGCAGCTTGTTTTTCAAGAGCAAATGAACTACACAGCTCCACATCAGCAAATCGAGTGTCATGATCATTCTTCCTATGCTCATACCTCTGAGCCTCCATAGCTAATTCAAAATGACTATTAAACTCCAATAAAGTTGATATTGGGTTGCAAAACTGATTAAAAAAGTGGTTTTCACTCTCAAATCTTGATGTTGTACGTATAAGCTTAGAAAAATTCTCATTTTGATAATATGCAGGAATCCAATCTCCTCTAATATTAAAAATTTCACACAACCATGGATGAGTAGTTAAACCAATCTCAGATAGAATTACATTCCATTCTTTTCAAATTCAGCAGGAGTAATAGATTCTGCCCATTCAATAACATCCAATCTTTTTTTAAAATCTGTAGTGTTACACAAAACTGGCCACACCTATAAATATGAGCCAAAATCAATATCATATTATATAAGTACACAATGACTAAAAAAGGAATATCAGAATATAAAATGACACAATGAGTAAAAGCAAAAAAAGACACAATGAGTAAAAACAAAAAAGACACAATGAGTAAAAACAAAAAAGACACAATGAGAAAATAGAAAAAGACACAATGAATAAACACTTGATACCTTAGAAGTCACTTTGTCCCATATATGCTACATACATAACCTATGCTGGGAAGTTAGTAAAACATTTAGTATAGCCTTCTTCATTGCAGGATCTTGATCACAAATAATAACTTTAGGTGGATTTCCAAAAGCTTTGACATAGTTACGTAATAACCACCTATATGAATCTTCAGTTTCAGATCCAAGAAGGGCAGCACCAAGAGTAACATTTCTATTGTGATTATCTATACCAGTGAAAGGTACAAAAACCATGTCATACCTATCATATATAACAAAATAACTATAATTAGACACAATGTAAGTAATAACATAATAGAAAAAAGACACAGTGAAAAAATATGACATAATGAAAAGATTAGAATCATACTTGTTAGATCTATAAGTAGCATCAAATCCAACAAAATCACCAAAAATCAAGTAATTATTCTTCATAACATCATCAGCCTAAAATAAACCACCTAATGTTCTATCTTCTTTAACAATATATTCACAAGTAAAATTCGTCAAGTGATCATTTTTCTTCATAAGAATTTGAACAAGCATATCAGCATCATATTCACCAATGTATTTTGTTAAATCCCTCTTATAATTCTTGAAATCATTTTTTGTCGCACCTACTTCCGCGTTACCACCACATAAAGTTCTCAATATATGAAAAGCTCGAACGGGACCAATATTTATACCAGACAAAGCTTGAATTGCACCTTCTTTTACGTGATCAATCTTTCTAGCAGCAGGCAAAAGATGCACATCATCTTGATCAATAAACAAGTAGTTGTGCTCTTCTTTGAAAGAATAAACACAATACTTACTATTAACTAAACGTAGCTTAAGAATCGCTTCACACCCAACTCTCTTAGATGGTTTACTTCGCTTCCACTTACATTTATCATCCTTGTCATTTGAAGAATCAAATACTTTTCCCTTTTTAAACCCTTGCTTCGAACAAACAAAATACTTCAAAAGTATTTTACCAGCTTGTATATATTCTGTATGCTTCCAAGCTTCAAACCCACAAGAAAGAGCATACCTTTGGTAAAATGCAAATGCATGCTCAATAGAAACAAACTCCATTCCTACAACAGGTATAATTGAACTCTTTGCAATAGGTATGTAAGATACTCTTCCAGAACCTGGGGATACACGTTGTTCGCTAACATCTTTGTAATTTTCAGCATCTATATGAATAAAAACAGCATGTCATAAAAAGACACAAAAGCATAAAAGACACAATAAGATCAGTTGATATCATACAAAAACATAATATAAAGGACACAATCAATATAATTAATATCATATAAGAAACACAACACCATAAAAGACACAACATATATAGACTCACCTAATATTTATAAAATATGTTTAATAACATATTGATAATGTCTAGAGTAATCTAACAGTATAGACACAATGACCGTTTTATTCAGACACAACGGCGATACAAAAGACACAATAACGAACAAAAATACGCAACGATGATACCTAAGACACAATGATGATGTCAATCAATTACAAAATTCACAGTAATCTAACAATATAAACACAATGATAATTCAAAAGACACCATGATGGTGTGAAACGTAACATGCTATTTCAATTGACAGTATATAATCGTCCTTATACGTACCAAACCGATCTTCAATCGTCGACATCGGCGAACAGAAATCAACGATCTGCAACAAAACTCAACGATCTTCAACAATAACAACATAAAGCAATCTTCAACAGCTGAATTCGATTGTTTGAATCTTCAACGATTGAATTGATGTAAGTTGAGAATCTTCAACCGTTTGAATCGATCAATACAGAAGTTGCTGTTGATTTCGTATAGAAAAAGTCAATATATATCCCCACCTTCATCTTAATAAAGTAGACTTCCTAAAATACCCCTCCTTCAATTTTTAAAAATATGCCGTATGTCACTCACCGATTGCTTCTCACACTTTTTACATAATATTGATTTTGTATTTGAACCGGACACATATATTTGAGAATCTTCAACCGTTTGAATCGATCAATAGAGAAGTTGCTGTTGATTTCGTACAGAAAAAGTCAATATATATCCCTACCTTTATCTCAATAAAGTAGACTTCCTAAAATACCCCTCATTCTATTTTTAAAAATATGCCACATGTCACTCACCGATTGCTTCTCACACTTTTTACATAATATTGACTTTGTATTTGAACCGGACACATATATTTGATATATATATATATATATATACATATATATATATACATATATATATATACACACTAACCATATTGTTTAATTAATTTGATAATTGTTATATGATAATAATTATCTAGCTATATATAATTTCAATTAAAAAAGGTTTTATTACTTTAACTATATAAATGTTATCTAGATATATCTTGTTAATATATTTGAATAATTTAAAAGTAGATAATTATGGCAATAATTATGAGTATCATTTAATTATATATTTAATATATTGTAAGGATTTAAAGATTAATTTTATATAATCACAATCAGTTTAGAATTGAAAAACCAAACTCTACAAATAGGTGTCTAAGGGTTTAAAGAAATCAAACTAGAAAAACCCTATTTAAACCAAACTCTATTATATAATCATAATTTTCTCCTTTCGCTCTCCAAATTATTTTTCTCCTTTCACTCTCCAGAGGAATGGATGAAGAACACTGGCAGGAAGTCTCGAACCAAAGAAGAAGAAGACCGAAGATCACCATTGACCAAGAGGAAGTGACAACGTTCTACGTATCAAACATACCAACGGGTACCTCGAGCTATAAAGTATGGAAGTGCTTTCAAGATTTTGGAAGAATCAAGGATGCTTTTGTGCCAAAGAAGCTGGACAAGAACAACAAACCGTTTGTGTTCATCAGGTTTGCTGGGGTATCAAACAAACAGATATTCCTGGAAAATCTGAATTCGGTTTGCATTGATGGCTTGATGGTAAAGGTAAACATGGCAAGACACAACAGACCCATCCCTAAGGAGAGAGAACATTGGCATACGTCTTCTAAAGAAACTCAAAAGAGCAGGATTCAGATATAGATGCCAAAGACATATGGCTTATCATACAAAGAGGCTGTGTTGAACAAAGAAAGAAAGGAGAACTTCAGAGTCATTCACCTTTCCCCTAGACAAACAGACTCACTTGTTCAATGGAGGCTGCTATCCTTAATTGGGGAGCTAAGGAATTGGTCGTGCCTTGAAAATATAAGGAGAAATTTAGATACAATCGGTCATTCATAGGTGGCTATAAAATACTTAGGATGCCTTAGGATTTTGATTGTTTTCCAAGGCTCTAATCTTTCAAAGAGGTTCTTAGAGGAAAAAAATCCATCATGGGAGAAGTGGTTCACATCACTTCGGGTATGGAAGGGACAATCAATTGATTTCTAGCGCATTGCATGGATAACTATTCGGGGGATACCACCACACTTGTGGGATAAAAATGTGGTGGAGGAAATTGCCTCCAAAATTGGCAAAATCATCATTTCTGCGGAAGTCTGGGTTAGTGATACAAATCTATCACCGGCTAAAATTGGCCTGCTACGAGTCACAGATGAACGACTAAAGGAAGAACTATCAGTTACTTGGAATAATAAGAGCTTCCATATATGGGCTGAAGAAGAAAGTCACAATTGGGACCCTACAATATCATATTCTGGAATGATGTCATCTGAATTTGGTGAATCAGAGTACAATTATAATGACATCCAAAAAAGTGCGAATGAAGTCAAGGAGGAGAAATGGCTAGGGTATCTGGAAAAGCATATTCTAGAGATGTCAGTTCACAAAGGTGATGGACGTATCGGAGGTACTTTGGAAGTGAACAGTGACCCGAGCGACACAGGGGTACACGTCGGAGAATCCAGAATCGAAAAGCCAATGGGTAATGAAACGTCGGTCTTATGAGACAACAATGTAGAACGAGGACGATTGCAAAAGGAAGATTGCATGGGGAATATGAGTAACAAGGAAATAATGGCGACGCATGCGGACGTACTAGGTTGCCCAACTTTTACTGGGGAATTGGACGCGCGTGAGACTGACGATGTCAATCATACATATCGGACCGGAAACTCAAAGTGCTATCCTAGCAGGCCCAATGATAATGATTTGGCCTAAAATGATTCGGCCCCAGTGGATTCTTTAGCCCAAAGTTCTGGCCAATCTTTGGACTTAAACAAAGGTATCGCTACTTGTGGATCCACATCCACATCTACTCCTGAACAAAGAAGTCATCTTCTTAAACCGACTGGTGTGGGTAAACTGAGGGAAAAAATTAGGACTGGTGGCTCACTCAAGATGAAAGATACTTTATGGAGAAATAGAAATCGTGCTATAGCGAAACAAAAGGCTACGATTACAAGAGACACGAGTACTTCTGTTGCCCCCATTTGAAGGCGGCATCAAACTTAAAAAGTATAGATGAAGAAGCTAATGAGGTATGCATTATTGGTGAACTCTTGGGTTTTTATCTTGCCGACTAGGCATCTAAGATCCGGAGTACGTTGAAGGGCGATGGGAGACAAGATCAAGCCAAATGAATTGAATGTCATTGAACATTCGAGGGGCGGGTGGGAATACGAAAAAAACCTGGGTACAAGGTTTAAAAAGGAGTACAAAATTAATTTTTTAGCAATCCAAGAATCTCAGAAGGAGATAATGTTGCTCAACGAGGTTAAAGGATTTTAGGGTAATTCTGTGTTTGAATTTGACGTGTCCCCTACCGAAGGTAGATCGAGGGCTTAATCTCCATTTGGGACCCAACCATGTTCAGAGTAAAACAGGTGGTGAAAGATCAACATGTTGTGATGATAGTTGGCAACATAAAAGGATGTCTGGAGGACTTGGTAGTTCTAAACGTATATGCTCCTCACGACCGTGGGAGTAAGAATAGATTGTGGAATAGAATTATGGATTTAAAAAGCATTACTCCTGGTCTGTTGATTGCTCTTGGTAATTTCAATAAGGTGAGGTCCCAATCGGAAAGGATCAATTCCAATTTCTGCTCTGCCAGTGCCAAAATCTTCAATGAATTCATTGATATGGCGGATTTTCATGAGTACAACATGGGCGGATTCAACTTCACCTATTTATCGCCGGATGGGACAAAGATGAGTAAGTTAGATAGGATTTTGGTATGCTCGAAATTCTGGAGAAGATGGCCACATGCTACGTTTACGGCGTTACCTCGTCGTCACTCGGATCATTGCCCGATCACTCTGAACACGTGTGTTTTAGATTACGGTCCGCTCCCGTTCAGGTTTTTCGACTCATCGTTGAACAAACCAGATTTCAAGGATATTGTTGAAATGGATTATATTCAGGCAGATATGAGTGGTCCACCTGATAGGCGATTCATGTTGAAGTTAGTGGCGGTCAAGAAGGCAATTAAAAATGGAGAAAAGTTGAATTAGAAAAGGAATCTGAAATCCTAAAAAATTTACATAAAAGATAGAAGAATTAGAAATAATGGCGGATGCTGGGTTGCTATCAACTAAAGAGAATGATATCAGAATCAGACGTATAAAGGAAGCCAGAACCATTGAAGATGCTAAACTCAAAGATCTTAAAAAAAAATCAAGGATTAAGTGGGAAGTGGAGGGAGACAAAAATACAAAATTCTACCATAGGTATATAAACTCCAATATAAAAAACTCAAGGATCAATGGTTTGATGATCAACGGCGAATGGAGCACAGATCCGATTGTTGTCAAGATGGCGGTAATGGAACATTTTAAAGACTGGTTCTTGGAAAAGGAACCTTCTCGACCTGGGTTTTGCTCTAGGGATTTTAAAAAGCTGACCGAACCTGAGAAGGAAAACCTGATAAAACCATTCAGTATAGAGGAAATTAGAATGACGGTGTTCGATTGCGGTGGTGACAAAGCCCCTGGTCCAGATGGTTTTAACTTCAGTTTTCTTAAAACATTCTGGAATTTAATTGCCAATGACCTGAAAGCAGCCATGGAACATTTTCATAATGGAAATCCAATCTCTTATGGATGTAATTCAACTTTTATTGCCCTTATTCCAAAGAAAGAAGACTCGTTGTCTATTAATGATTACCGTCCGATTAGTCTGGTGGGATGCCTTAACAAAATCATTTCAAAGGTGTTATCAAACAGGCTGAAACTTATCATTCAGAAGATAATTAGCCCAGAACAGACATCATTCATTTCTGGTAGAAGTATTCTTGAAGGGCCATTGATTATTGGGGAGACTCTAGCATGGTTAAAGTCGGTCAGGAAAATAGCAATGTTTTTCAAAATCAAATTTGAGAAGGCTTACGATTCGGTCAATTGGTGTTTCTTGGATTCGGTCTTAGATCAGATGGGCTTCCCTCGTATATGGAGAATGTGGATCAATAATTTATTGACATCGACTAGAGCCTCAGTTATTGTCAATGGGTCACCTACTTTTGAATTTCTATTCACCTGGGGCATTCGCGGCATTCGACAAGGGGATCCTATTGCGCCATTTTTATTCATTATAATTATGGAGGCGTTACATGTTACATTAAACAAGGCTAATGAGTTGGGGATCTTTCACGGCATTATCTTCCCCAAGACAGCAAGTTCTAACACATTTATTTTATGCAGATGATGTATTAATAATGGGGGATTGGTCCTGCTCAAATGCAAAAAAATCTTGCAAGGATTCTTACATGTTTTCATCTCTCTTCCGGTCTAAAAGTCAACTTCCAGAAGAGTAAACTTTTTGGAGTTGGTGTTCCTAAGGAAGAATTAGATTGTGTTGCTCTCATTCTAAGATGTAGCACGGGATCTTTCCTGTTTTTACACCTGGGAATCCCGATTGGCCCCAACATGAACCGAGAAAGATTTTGGTCTCCCATAATTGATAAGTTCAAGGACAAGTTATCAGTCTGGAAACGAAAAACTCTATCCTTTGGCGGACGACTTACATTAATAAAGGTGGTTCTCGGGGGGAATTCCTTTATACAACTTCTCGTTATTTAAAGCGCCTAAAAAGGTAATAAATAATTCGGAGAGTGAAAGGAGAAAATTTTTGTGGGGAGGTGAAAACAAAATCTCATGGGTTGCATGGGATAAACTTATGGCTCCAAAGACCATGGGTGGTTTGGGTGTTGGCAGTTTGAGGGACGCTAACCTGGCGTTATTAACTAAATGGAGGTGGAAGCTCAAGGTGGATGATGGTGCTATCTGGACACGCGTGATAAATGCAATACATTATAACCGACGCAAACCAGTTGCTTTCCCCCTTAAAACATCTATTTCGGGCATATGGAGGAACATTATGGCTGTTGATAGAGATCTGAACAAAGAAGACATCCGTCTGGATAATTTGATGAAATGAGCTGCAGGTAAAGGAGATAAAAACATGCTTTGGTTAGATAGATGGTTGGGTGAATCTACAATAAAAGAAACCTTCCCTCAATTATTTAACTTGGAATTAGATAAAGAATGCAAGATTGTGGATAGAGTAAGGAATCTGGCTGACTCAGTTGAATTTACATGGAAATGGAGAAGGGGGTTAAGTGGTCAATCCGAATTACTTCAACAGCTTCAAGATCACATAAGAAGGTACCAATCCCAAGCTAGCGATGACTCGTGGTCTTGGAAGGGGGATGAAACAAACTGCTTCTCTGTCAAAAGTGTTAGACTACTACTCGAGACCAATCAAACTCCTCCTGATTTTGATCCGTTTGAATGGAATTCATGGATTCCGTTAAGAATTAATTGCTTTATATGGAGGGCGAGAAGCAACAGACTTGCAACTAAGGTGGGTTTATGCTCAAGAGGGATACAAACGATGGGATCAGAATGTTCCCTATATATGCTTCAGAAATGTAGAAGATGCTGATCATCTCCTGCTTTCATGTCTATTCGCTGCTGCAGTTTGGAGTAAGGTGTTTGCCTGGTGTCGGATCCATGGAACCTCTGAAGGAACGGTCAGAAGTACGATGAAGTGTGCTTTAAGCAGGGCTGGATCAAGCAAGGTGAAACAGGCAACTTACATCATTTTTGAGGCAACTGTATGGTATATATGGTGTGCTCGTAATGATGTAGTCTTTGAAACAAAGAAGATATCGGTCGACAAAGTATTCGTGGAAATCTTAATTAATTCATTCTCATGGGTTAGGAATAGGGGTACATGCAGGGAATTTGAATGGGATAAATGGTGTAGCTTTGAATTACAGTAAAATTTCATGTACTCTATTGGGTCGTAGTATCTTGCTCTTCAAAAAAAAAAAATCCTATTCTCCTATACTCCTTCTCTCTCCCATCCTCGTCGTCTGCCGCCTCTAGGACCACTGCCACCTCTGTCAGCCACTGACCAACACCACCGTCACCGCCTATAGACCATCGGTACTGCACCGTCCCCACCGCCGAGCCACCACTGCCACCTAGGATCATCGCCGATCGTCATCGTTAATCACTAGTTGTTGGTTTTAGTTCAGAATTTGCAATTGTATCGTGATTCTTAACGAGTTAATCAACAGTATGGAACTCTTGATTTTGGAAACATAAATAACAAAGCTTTTGTGGTTCAACGATTTGTGAAGAACGCACTACCATCTAGATACGCGTGTCACCATGTGTTATCTCTTAAGTGGTAATCTTGATTAGCTAGCTAAACTTACGTATTCTGAATACCCTATGGCGTGTTATTTAATTTGGATTTCTTTAGTTATGAAACTAGATCATTGGAATAGTTTATCCCGTCTTGATTTGATTAAGACTTCCGTTGCAAGCTTGATTTGGTTTTTGAAATCTAAAAATGTCACGGGAAATTCCAACAGGGGTATCACAGCCTCGGTTGCAAAAGTTTAGAAACATAATTTGGTTTAAAGATGTTAAACCAAAATAAAGTTTTAAACTTTATTAATAATTGGATCTTATCAATTTTCTACTAACGTTTTTTTTTAAGTTGCATCCTTAAGTTTATATATATGTGTTGGGATTGCAAATCGAGGCTACCCGACCCCAGTGTTGTGTTTGTGGTTGCCATTAGGGTTGCAAACGAACCGAACGAACACGAACAAGGCCTTGTTCGTGTTCGTTCGTTAAGAAATAAACTTGTTCATGAACTGTTCACGAACACTTACCGAACGAGATTTCTTTTTCGTGTTCGTTCATTAAGAAAATGAATATGTTCATGAACTGTTCACGAACACTTACCAAACACAAATGAACACGAACAAAAGCAAACGAACACAAACAACTGTTCATGAACATGACGAACACAAAAAAACTCATAAACACAAACGAATACAAATTATTATATATTTATTTTAGAATAAAATTTATATTTTTTATTACAAACATTACACAAAATCAATAAAAATAATAAGTAGTTAACATAAATACCAAAAAATACTTGGTATAATAGTTATAAAAATAACTGACACATTAATTAAGAATATAAACGAACAACTTAACGAACATAAACGAACACATTATCGAACGTTCACAAACGAACATTAACGAATATAAACGAACACATTATCGAACGTTCACGAACATAAATGAACGAACGCGCCTTGTGTTCATGTTCGTTCG
>BJCO01744322.1:0-23353 GCA_018326465.1 Flaveria floridana | reverse complement strand
ACTTTACTTTCAGTAAAACCTTTTCTTTACTTTCATGCTATCACACATTATACGTACACGTAGATAATATCATTATTATCTTCTCTATTCGTTCGTTCATCATTACATCTTTTCTTGCGCACCAGTTATCTTCCGTACCAATACCATATGCTACACCCCGAACTATTTAGCTACTGGGCCGAAGTCTATAAAGAGACAGCTAAACGCGGTACCACAGTACTAGGGGTAAGCGGTAGAGGTTCTATAATAATGGTCGATCACAAAGAAAGACCCTGATGTGCATCCTCTCGGGGTAGCGAACCCGCACACCGTTGGGCTAACACCTTAATTGGCGTGTCCCGATATCCAATGCTCGTAAGACTTTCATTACTTTCATCATTCACTAATGCATACATTCATTCATCATGTTCATCTTTCATTATCTTTCACTTTACGTTACATAATACTTTCGTTTCATTCATTAACATAACACATAAAGCCACGGGAAAGATAAACATACATCATAATAAGGAACATCAACATATACTATAGCATTACTATACAGGACATCATCATACATACATAACATACATCACACATAAACATGCAACATCATCATTATCATGACCTACTTAACTTCTAAGATCCCCACAGTCGTCTTACGTGTACCTACGGGAACTTCCACGTCAAACTTACATCTGCACTTTCCCCGAAAGTCAGTACTTTAACTATGTTCCTCCTCGGGTACAACAACCCTATTTGGGCGAATGGACACCCTTCAGTCGCATGACCTTCAAGCGATTGAACATCATATGATTGGATCTATACGAATGAACACCTATGCGAATGAACACCCAATCGTGCGAATGGACTCCCAATCGTGCGAATGAACACTATGCGAATGGACCTTATGCGAATGGACCTCATGCGATTGAGCACCCATACGACTGGGCTCTCAGTCGCATGACTCCCCATGGGACTGAACCCCCAATCGTGCGACTGAACCCCAATCGCCCTCCAGTCGGCCGTATGGCCTCCAGTCGGTCGCCCAGCCCTAACTGGTGAATAATGTAGTGCTCCCGAACCCAATCTGCCATTTTCGACCTCTAAGCTCATCCAAACCCATTCTAAGCTCAAATCAACCATCCTAAACCTTAGAAATGCATACTATGACACCATTCAAGCACACACAAGCCCGAAATCCAACCCCAAACGCACCACACAATCACACCTAAATGGGTCAAACACACACACATACAAAAACAGGTTTACTATGTGTTCCAGCCCTAAATCAGTTGAAAACGAGCAAAATAGGGGTCCTAGAACTGACACAAACAACCACAACGAGAAGAGCCTCGATTTGACTCGCTTCTCAACGTTCTTGCTCACTCGAACCAACCCGAACCAACTTTCTTCCTCTTTTCTTCCTTTCTCTCTTCTCCTCTCTTGTTTGGCTGAAGTATAGGGGTGTGGGGAGAGGGTAAGGGCTGCCTTCTCCCTTAAATACCCCCACTCACCCGGCTTTCTTTCGTTGGCGAGTTTGGTCCCTCGACTTTGGACTTTATTTCTTTTCTTCTTTCGTCGTCTTCAAAATAGATAAATAACCGGGTGTTACAGAATATAATCCGGTTATTGGACTTGGACTCATAAATGGACTTTTATGAAATTCTATGACTAGTATGCTCTTACCCACACACTTATTTTGTTTACTACTTTTACGGCGTCGTCTTTCGTACTTATAAACCTATGAACTCATCAACGTATGTTAACCTTTATGGACATGTCTTTTCAGGTAATAAGGCTTAGGTGCTTGGCTGTGGACTTTAGACAAGACCGCTCCTTTAGGAGCAAAAGACATTTCATAGGACTTTTCAGACTTGTTTGGACTTGGTTGTTTTGTTGAATTGTAATTTGTTGAATTTGTACTTGGGATTGTTTTGGTACTTGTGCTTCATTGTTTCTAAATGGAAACTTTGGATTATTTACGCATTTGTGGTATGACGTTTCGGAATTGACTGTACTTGACACATGTTCCTATGTGTCGGGTGACGTCATGACCCATTTACGGAGAACACTTTTAGTGATTCTCTTAGACCTCCAATGTGTTATGATGGTCCCGTCCGTCGCATCCTCATGTTTCCGCTACTAGCGGGGGTATGACAGGTGGGGTCTGTTTTATGTGTATGTTGATAGACTTTGTTGTTTGTATGGTTATTATGCAATATAATGGTTTATGTTTGGTTAATTGCATTTGTAATTTATAGTTTTGCTTGAATTCATGTAATGCATATTTATGTAGATAACAATATCCCATTTAAATTGTAGTAATATTGTCAAACATAAAAGAGGAAACAATATAAGATTCAAAACATTACTTGTATTTCCCATAACCATAGTGAAACAATACATTAGTCCCAAAACTTTATATTTGCTTAGTACATTTGCCTAATACAAAATTAGTTGAAAGACATTAGCTTAGTACATTTTCATAGCACCTAAAAACACAATAATCCCAATCCAAGTCATAAACAAACACTTCTTCCATTTCCTTGATTCAGCTTGACTAAGTTTAAGATTTTCTTCAAGTTCATTTTTTGCCTTCAACAGACTTGGAATAATCACCACTGATCTTTCACACATCTGCGGATCAAACCATCCAATGAAATGACAATTTGATCCCTGCATTACAACAGAACTTTTTAGATAAATGGGGATGAAGAACAACTGAAAAAGTAAGTATTAAAGATGAAGGAGACTTACCTTTACAGGACATCCATAGTTACGACGACCAGGATTTGTAGGGGTCCATGAGGTTCTTAGAACAGCTTGCTTGCCACACCAACAATACACCATAATCGTTTGTTAATATTGCAAGTGTAAGAACCCTAAAATCAGTGGAGAAGAAGATGGAGGGTAGCGGGTATTTATTGATCGCCTGCACTCCTGCAGTAGTATAAGGTATAAAAGGACGAAATTGCCTCTCACGTGAGAGGGGCGTGAGTAGGGTTAACAAAAGTTTTTAACGGAGGTTAGTACAAAGAGTATTAAGTGAAAGTAAGCTCAATAAAAAGGATAGCCCGTGTAATTTTGAAAGTTAAAGAAAAAGATTCATAATTTTCAGCATAGTTAAAGGACAATTTCTGTAATTTAGTCCTTTTTGTTATATCAAAAACACTTATAACACATAATATATTCATTTATATCACAATAAAAATAAAAGAGTAAAATGTAATTTTCGTCCCTGATGTTTTGTTAAATTTGCCATTTCAATTCAAAAACTTTTTTTGCTATTTCAGTCACTATAGTTTACCAAATGTTGTCATTTGCATCCACTCAACTAACTCCGTTAAGTTTTCAGTTAAATATGATGGTTATTTAGTTTTTTTTAACGCTGTAATTATCCAATTTTAATAAAATAATCAATTAATATTTAATTAAAAACAGAAAAACATATGAACCGACTAGTGAGACCATACGTTTCGATTTAAAAGTTTCGATTAACTCTAAATTATGTTGTTCAATTGAGGTCTGCTGTGACATTTCAATTGATATTTAATGTTTTGTTCAAAAGTGCACCGTTGTTCAATTGATATCTATTGTTGTCACATTTTCTTTGATTGAGTTCTATTGTTGTCACGTAACATGATAATATCATATCTCAATCAAACAAAGCGTGAGAACAGCATACCTCAATCCCAAAATAGATCTCAATCAAATATATGCACATGTTAGAACAAAATATGAAGATTAACTGAATTTCAAAAATATATCCCAATCGAACAACAAGAGTTAGAGTTAATTGAATATTTTAAATCGAATCGTCCGGTCTCACTAGGTCTCTTCATATGTTTTTTTTAATTTTAATTGAATATTAATTGATTGATTTATTTTAGTTGGATAATTAAAGTTTTAAAAATACTAAAATACCCTCACTAGTCTCTTCATATTTAACGGAAAATATTTGATGAACTACTGTGACTGAAATGACCAAAAAAATTTTTTTGGATTGAAATGACAAATTAAACAAAACGTTAGAGACGAAAATTTTACTCAAAATAAAAATATACGGTAATTCGACAAACTTAAAAAACATAAAGACATAGTTGTGTTTTACATTGTAGGTTCTCTAACATATCCAGCGACGTTGTTCCAAGAATCTTCAACAAACTAAATAAATTGTTTTGGTTAAATTTATTTCATTTAGATTATTATTATCATCCATATTTGCAGTTAATCGGCGGTTTAGCAATTTACCTGATTCCGACGGTAAACAGAAACTTAACATTAGACTTCCTTCTACATGGTTATCTAAAACCCCCAACCGCTGTGCCAATTCAATTTCATCATCAAAACACTAGAATCACACCAACATCCTTCCATCCCAATTTCCAATCGGTTTCTTTCTTTTAGCTGCAATTCTATCCCCGTCAAATCATACGCCTCTTCAGCTTTCAATTCGTAAGTTGTTGATTATGCCTATTATTTCAGTCACCTGAGCTTAGATCTGTTTTTTTTTTTTTTTCATCTTTTGTGGGAATTTGGCTTTGGTTTTTGGTTGATGAGATGAAAGAGTTGGGGGGCAGATCTAGGCATTCAGGAACTGTGATTAAGAAGAAAAGCTCTTCTGGGTGTTTGGTTATCAAGAAGATTACAGATAGTGTACCAGGTGTTAGCGCTTCATCTTCAAGGAATTTCTCCAAATTCAACAAAGACAATAAAAGGGCTCGTGTAGCTGCGAGTGACTCGGAGTCCAGTGATCGCGATTCAGCTCCTTACAAAGGGGATTATGTGGAGGACAGAGAATTTGAGACCAGAAAGAGGGCAAGTAGTGGATTAGATGTGTTCGAGTTTGATGAATATGATTGGTTCGATGATAACAGGATCAGGAAAGATGCCAACGGCGGCGGGTACAGGTGGAACAGGCAAACCGGCGATGCAATGGGATCTGGGAGTGGTGGTAGCATGCCTTCTTGTGGCACCACTAGTCGTCGGTTTGAGATCGAAGATGATGAAGCCGACTTGCCCCTTTCTGTATTGAGAAAAAAGCACCGGTTATCTTCAGGCAAAGCTATTAGAGTGCAAGGGAAAAATGGGGTCTTGAAGGTAATGGTGAATAAAAATAAGCAGATGGGTGTTTCGCATTCAAGTTATGATCGTGCAGTCACTGATAATTTGAAAGAACCGAAACCTACAGGCGGGGAGAGTTCCATGAGTGAAGATACTGATACGAAAAAATCAGAGATGAAGTCTTCATTGTCCTCGGATTCGAAGCGTGCTAAAAAGCCAGTAGTGTCTAAGAGTAAGGAAAAATTACGTAGCAGAGGGGAATCAGCTAAAAGTGAAGGAATTGTTAAGAAAGTTGGTACAAGCAAGGGCAAAGAAAGCAAGGTTAACCGCGGTAGTGGCACTGAGAAGCAAATGTTGCGCGAAAAGATTAAGAATATGCTTGTTGCTGCTGGGTGGACCATTGATTATAGACCAAGAAGGAACCGCGACTACCTGGATGCTGTCTATATTAGTCCTTCCGGAACTGGTTATTGGTCTATCGTTAAGGCTTATGATGCATTTCAAAAGGAAGAGGAAGACAATTCTAAAGATGGCGGTGGCAAGTTTACTCCTTTACCTGATGAAGTTCTTGGTAAATTAACTAGGCAAACACAGAAGAAAAGGGAAAGCGAAATAGAAAATAAGAGAAAATTTGAAGATGAGAAGGAAGAGGAACTGGATTCATATGGAACTGGAAGAAAGAGCAGAAGAATAGGCAGATGTAGTTTGCTGGTTCGTGGCTATGACAAGTCAGAAAATGATGACGGGTTTGTTCCGTATTCAGGAAAGCGAACCCTACTCACATGGTTAATAGACTCGGGAGTGGTGCATTTGAGGGAACATGTAGAATATGTCAACCGTAGAAAGACACAAATACTGCAAAAAGGATGGATTACTAAAGATGGAATCCAATGTGGTTGCTGTAGCAAAAATGTAACGGTTTTGAAGTTTGAGAAACATGCAGGAAGTAAACTTGTGGATCCGTATCCGAACATTTTTTTGGAGTCCGGAAAGTCACTGATGCAGTGTCAGATTGATGCATGGAATAAGCAAGGAGAATTGGAGAGAAAGGGTTTCTATGCTGTAGATGCTGATGGCGACGATCCTAATGATGATACATGTGGGTTATGTGGTGATGGTGGGGATTTGATCTGTTGTGATGGTTGTCCGTCAACCTTTCACCAGACCTGCTTGGACCTACCGGTACCATTTCCATACTGATGTTCCGTATCTCATGCACCGTTCAGTTTTCTAAATTTGAAAATCTTTAATCTCATTTGTACATTAATCCTGTTTAACCGTTCTATCATTTACAAGTAATTTAGCTTTATATCTTCCTATGTTAGTAGCATATAAATAAAACATGCCTGACCCTGCACTTAGCATGGCCTAAACCTTGAGTTCCAACAATTTTAGGAGGATGCACTAGCCCCCTAGAGGTGGAAAATGAGTTGGTGGTTTGGGCTGGTTATTATAGATAGATGTTAAACAGGGTTTAGCCTTTTTGTATCCTCTTTCTCTTGTGAATATCATAGGGACCAATATGTCAGATGCACTGTTAATTTTTATTTTATTCTATTAAATGTTCCTTCATTCATATTTACACGAGATTATTTTCTCAATGAATGCTAAATCCCAAAGGTAATTAGGCGCTTCTGGGATTAAATCACCGACAACCTGGATGCAGGGGGTAGTTAACCTTTTTTTCGGAATAACGTCTAAAGTTGAGACCTTTTTTATTAGCGTGTTCACCATCCTGTTTAGCTGGTTTTGTGCCCTTTTTGATCCAAACCACAATTCATAGTTTCCTGAATTTTCACAACCAACCAACCAACACTAGTTTATATGACAAAATGGAAAATTGTTGTATATAGAAGGGCTGGATCCATGGCCCTTTAGTGTCACCTATGGAAAGGTGATTTCACATTGAACGACAAAATCTGATGCAGACCCAATCTTATAGAGGGGATAGAAATAAAATGATTCGATTTACCATGTAAAAAAATTTTCATAAATGTTTTGAGATTTTTGTTTTGGAAGAATAGTATAAAATTGGCTGAATAGTAATTTAATTTTTATTTTGTCTAAAAAAGGTTCTCTCTATAACAATTTAAATTATAAAAAAATTTGGGCCTTACAATTTGAGTGGCATCAAGCATGGGCTTTGCTTACCTTATGCTTGAGCCATCCATGTCTGCATGACATGTAGTGATTAAGTGGGGTTTCATTTTTTACATCCTGGATTGTCAAATTTTAATAGAACCTCAACCCAGATCTTTTGTACGTGGCGGAAATTGCCAGTAGTAAGTAATTCATATAATTTCTTTCCAAAAGTGAAGACCAAAAGTTATCTTTTCTAGTTTTAGTCATCATGGGTTGAAGGGCAATGGTATACACTCGTTACATGGGAAGCTATATTTCAATTATTGGGCATGTATCAAAATCCCACTACTAAATCTATGAAAGGGCAATATGATGACACACAACATTGACCTTAGAGGCTTAGACATTCTTCTAATGGCGTATTGGTCTTCTAGCTTGACATTTACTTAAACGGCCCACCTATGAACATGGTATTTTGAAGTTTTTGTACTTCGAGGAATTTGAAACTAATATATATTCTGAGTACTTCTGGGTTAGCACCTGAATCCTTATTTAGGAATTAGGACTATCACGTTTAGAGGATTTCACCTGATTGCATATAACTCAACCTGATTTTGAGAGGCCGATGCGCCTAATTGAGATGACAAATCAGATCAAGCATATTAATCTTACTCATTTTCTTCTTCTTTCAGATGCTTCCCCAAGGTGATTGGTACTGTCCAAATTGTTCCTGCAAATATTGTGAAATAGCTTGTACAAACTCTAATCAAGCTTCACTTCTTGTGTGTGACCTTTGTCAAAAGAAATGTAATACTCCTTTCTTAGATCATCTTTATGTGTGCTAGTATTGTTCACAACTGTTGGTTGAAAGACAGCTTCCTGATGTTGCAGATCATGAATCATGCAGGCCAGAAATAGATGTAAAGCCAACCAAGTCCAATTATCCCAATCTCTCCTTTTGTGGACATACCTGCCATGAGGTATTGAATGTTCTGATGATATCCTGGAATTTCTTGTGTATTTAAATGAGACATTGTATATGTTATTGTTGTTTCTTCTGACATCGTATCTTTATCAATGTGTACAATATTGAATTTAGTTGAGAAGTTAATTTTCTATAAATAAGGAAAAAAATAGTTACATGTTTTCTGGGTATTAAAGGCTGGTGATTATAATTTTGCAGCTTTACAGTCGGTTGCAGAAGCTTGTTGGGGTGAAGCATGAACTGGATTCAGAATATTCTTGGTCTCTTATTCATCGATCTGAGTTACCCATGGATGCATCTTCTGTGCAGCTTTGTCAACGGGTAGAATGCAATTCTATGCTGGCTGTTGCCATGTCAGTCATGGATGAGTGTTTTTTGCCTTTTACTGACAGGAGAAGCGGGATCAATTTAATTCGTAATGTAGTCTTCAATTGTGGGTAAGTGATGTAATACATTTGATTTAAAAACTTATGGTATTAGAATAGTAACATAATATTTTTACTAAATCGACATAGAGTTGTTAATCACTTGAATACGCTGTGATTTCCATCCCATATCGCTTATAGCCAAGTATATGAAGCTTACTCGTTTGACCAGCTTGAAAAACATAATCGATTGACCAACTTTTTTGAGTATGTGGTTCAAAATTGCCAACTTTATCTACCATACTCTTCTGCATGGATGGCTTTATTTGTTATCTATATTGAAAAAAACTACAATAATACTCGTATAATTTTTGTGTAGATCAAACCTTAGTCGGCTAAATTATAGTGGCTTCTTTACTGCTATTTTGGAGAGGGGAGATGATGTGGTCTGTGCAGCATCCATCAGGTAGGATGGTTATTGATTTGGTTTCATTTGTTGAGTGTAAAGTTTCACCTAGTTGGATCTTCTATTAATATGGTCAGGATCCATGGAACCCAACTAGCAGAGATGCCATTTATCGGGACTCGTCATATGTATAGACGCCAAGGGATGTGTCGTTGTCTACTATCTGCTATTGAGATGGTAAGAATATTTCATGTATAGTTATGGCTATAGAGGTGGCAATATCTACCTAATTGTTATAGGGTTGGTTCAATGTGTTTTTATAGTTACGGCTATATATACTCATAATAGGCAACAACGATTTATTAAAGCTTGATTTAAGCATGAGTTAGCAATTTTATCAAGTACAATTCTTACCTCAGCCAATTAGGTCTTGAGAGAGACGACTGTCTCTTGAAAGCGGATTGAAACCTTGTTTACATGTTCTTCAATAAATATGAACAAATTAGTATAAACTGAGTTGGGTCTTAAGAGTTAACATTGTGAATGAGTCTATGTGGGTTATGTTTTATTGCAGACGGGTCAAACATAAAAACTAGCTAAAAGCAGAATGGGTCAAATGGACCGGACTGGTTGAAATATTACCAATGTCTTATTTTGTGCATGCAAAATTTTTTTTACTCCCTTTTTTGAATGTTTAGATTATTATAGTAATAATGATAATAATGCGTTTCCGCAGCAAACCAGCCCATTTGCACCAAGTTTAGAAAATGGCCTGCTTCAACTTGAATGCGTTGCCACTTGTATTTTATACCTAGCTTATCTAGAGTATTGACTACTTAATCTTAATATCCTGCTTAGCAGGGAAATCACTATAAAATGTGTTGAAGCAAATATTGATCCATATGTGATGATATTTTGTTTTTCAGGCTCTATCCTCTCTCCAAGTTGAGAAATTGATGATTCCTGCTGTTCCTGAACACATGGATACGTGGACTGATGTTTTTGGTTTTCAACGACTGGAGGAATCAGATAAGCAAGAATTGAAATGCATGAACATGTTGGTATTTCCCAGGACAGATATGTTAAAGAAACCGCTCGTGAAAGTGAAGACAGATTCTGGTTCTCTAGATAATGCAGGCATGGAGACTCTTCCCATCAATTCTCCATGTGAACCTCAGCTCTCGGGTTCATGTTCAGAACCCAATGTAGAAGAATCTATTGTACATGTGGCCAATGGTCTTCCTTCAGTTATATCTGGGGAACCCGAACCCCAACTCGATTCAAACACCAATTTAGAAGAAACTGATGTGCAAAATGTTGATCCGCCTGAAGTACCTGCTAACAATGGTGGTTCTTCAGATGAACATTGCGTATCCCTTTCCTTGGATGCCAACACTGCCACGATGGTAAAAGAATCATCGGCCGAAAAGGATTTAAGCACGCTGCCTTTAGAATCATTGGGCCAAAAGGATTTGAGCACAAAATCATTGGCCGGAAAGGATTTAAACACAATACCTTCAGAATCATTGGTTGGAAAGGATTTAAGCTTGGAATCACCGGCCGAAAAGGGTTTGAACGCAATGCCTTTAGAATCACAGGCCAAAAAGGATTTGAGGACGGTGCTTTCAGAATCTCCGGCAGAAAGGGATTTGAGGGCGATGCCTTCAGAATCTCCGGCCGAAAAGGATTTGAGCGTGATGCCTTCAAAATCTCCTGCAGAAAAGGATTTGAGCGCGATGCATTCACAATCACCGTCCGAAAAGGATTTGAGCGCGATGCCTTCAAAGTCACAGACCGAAAAGGATTTGAGCGCGATGCCTTCAGAGTCGCCGACCGAAAAGGATTTGAGCGCGATGCCTTCAGAGTCGCCGACTGAAAAGGATTTGAGCGCGCTGCCTTCAGAGTCGCTGACCGAAAAGGATTTTAGCGCGATGCCTTCAGAGTCAGACCGAAAAGGATTTTAGCGCGATGCCTTTAGAATCACCGACCGAAAAGGATTTGAGCATGATGCCTTCGGAAACAGAAATCATGGCTATAGAAAAGTAGTGTACTTTTAGCAGGACACAGTAATTAAAAAGAGGAGGCAGTTGAAAAGGTACTACATTAAGGTTCGTCGTATGAAGTGGTTACATTGATTCCATTCCTTAAGCATAGTTTTCTTTCATTTAATGCAATTAACCATAGATTTGTTGTTGTAACATGCCGCACATGACTATACTAATTATGGATATTTTTATCTTTTGGTCAATTTAGTTTCATAATGCTTATCTATATATACAAAGGGAAAACGCAAATAACGTTGATCTAAACTTTAAGATTATAGTTAAATACCTACTCACTAATTTTCTTGATCTTGCTCTCTACATTCAAATATTTTGTTTGCATTGGTTCTCTTTCTCTGTCTCTTATATATTGTAATGATGTGTACAAGTACTTCTCAAAGTTTACAATATACAATTGATTATGAGTAGATAGATATGTTGAGGGTATTCATAGTGGAATTTTTCTTATAAATATGTGAGCGTGTTTTTTATATTATAAAAATATTATTGTTTATCTGTGTAATTGAGAAAACAACTTAATTTTTTTTAATATTTTTAAAATTGTTACGGAGTGAGAGAAAATAATAATATATCCTAACAACACTTTACATTTTTTATTCCTATATTTATTTTCCCCCCTAGAATATTTTTTTTATTTTAAAAAATCAAAACTAATTTTTAAATCTTTCTCTCTCTATATATATTATAAATCTAAGTTTTTCTTTAATCAATAATATTAATAAGATATTTTTCATTAAATAAAAACTAAGAGAGCGTTTGATTCGCGGAATTTGTTGGAAATGGAATTAGAATTGAAATTTGAATTAGAAAAAATTGTATTTAGAATTCAATATTTTTCAAAGGATTTGGAATTAAATGAAATTGGAATCTATAAAGTGAATTTAAATTCCAAATGCATTTCTAGTGACAAAACACTTATGATGAAATTGAAATTTATCACCCGTTACAAACCGTCACCACCTCAATAACCACCAATCATCACCGCTACATACCACCGACCGTCGCGGCCGTCATCGCCGACAATCGACCGTGGCCACCAACCGCGGCCAACGACCGCGCCCGTCATCTAGAACCGGCTGTCTCCAGCAAGGCGTCTAAACCGACACGGTTCGACAATGGCGGTCAACAACCGTCGACGGTAAGGGGTGACGGCGGTCAACGGTCGGGCCAAACAGTGAGCGTTAGGGTTGTGCGGCGTCGGTGGCGGTTGGTGGGCGGCGGTCAGTTGGCAGTCGGGGTCATCGACGGCGTTGGCATAGGTGACCGGTTAACGGTGGGCGGGGTGGTAGGCTGCGGTCAGGGGAATCGACGGTCGGGGTCACGTCGGTGATCGGAGGTTGGGGTCAGCGGCAGTGGTCGGCGTTTGGGGTCGGCGGCGGTGGTTGTGGTCAGGGTCGGCGGGGGCGGCGGTTGAAATTGAAATCCTTTTATATTTGGAAGGATTTTGAAATTATTTATTTGAAAGATTTTGAGGGAATTAATTCCAATTCCAATTCAAATTCCTTTCTTAACCAAACACGTTAAGAATGTAATTCAAATTCCAAAATAATGAAATTCAGATTCCAATTTCATTGAACTCCATTAAATTTCAGCATACTAAATGCCACCTAAAGGAGCGTTTGGTTTGCGGAATTTGTTTGAATTTGAATTGGAATTTGAATTGGAATTCGAAGAATTCGTATTTGGAATTCAGTATTTTCCAAAGGATTTGGAATTCAAAGGAATTAAAATATATAAAGGGAATTTAAATTTCAAATGAATTTCTAGTGATAAAACACTTATAAAGGAATTGAATATCGCCCGTTGCAAACCGCCATCGCCATAATGACTACCGATTATCGCCGCTACATACTACCAACATCCGCCGCTGTCACCGCCGACAATCGACCCCGACTACCAACCACACCCGTTACGAAAAACCGATCGTACCCCACTGCCGATAACGCCCGACGTTGAGGCACGTTTCGGCAACGTCGATCGGCGTCAGTCGATGGTTAGGGGTGGCGGGGTTGGCGGTCGGGGCAAACAGTGGGCGGAGGTGGTCGGCGTCGGGGTTGTGCGGTGTCGGTGGCGGTCGGTGGGCAGTGGCGGCGGTGAGGGGGCGGCGGTCAGGGTCGTCAGCGGTCAGGGTCGTCGGCGGTCAGGACGGTAGCGGTCGAGGTCGACGGTCGGGCGGCGGTTGACGGTCGAGGGCGGGGGTTGGCGGACGAAAAAGATGATCGGTTCGTTACCGGGCGGTGACATCGACCATCGGTTTGCGGTGGGCAGGGTGGTAGGCGGCGGTCGGGGGCGGTGGTCGGTGGTAAGGGGAGTCGACAGTCGGGGTTGACGGGGGGCGACTGTGGTTGGCGGTTGGGGTCAGACGGCGGTAGTTGTCGGCGGTCATCGGAAGTGTCGGTTGGCGGTGGGCGGGGTGGTAGGTGGCGATTGGTGGTGGAGGTGGGGGTCGATGAAATTTGAAATCCTTTAATATTAGAAAGGATTTTGAAATCCTTTAATATTTGAAAGGATTTTAAAATCCTTTATTTGAAGGAATTTATGGGAATTAATTCCAATTTCAATTCCTTAGTCAACCAAACACGTTAATAATTGAATTCAAATTCTAATTCTAACAAATTCATACCAACCAAACACAATGACCAATAGAATTCAAATTCCAATTCCATTGAAATCCCGCATACCAAACGCCCCCTAAGTATTTTGATTAAAAAAATACACTTTTTCAAAAACAAAAATTTCTAAAACTATGATTTTTTTATAAAACAACATAACTTTTTTAAGTAATGAAATTATTTTAAAATCATTCTTTTTATAAAATAAAAGTTTTATATAAAAGAATTTTACAAAACAAACCGGAGTTTTTAAACAACGAAATATTGATAAAAAATGAATTTTTATCAAAGCAATAATTTTTTAAAACGAAAGTTTTAGAAATAATAAAAATATTTTATCAATTAATCAAAGTATTAACTCGTACGTAATTTCAGTTATATCTTATATCAAAATAGCAATTTGCAGTTCCTAACTCTTCATTAATAAATATTTAATATTTTTCTTATTCAACCCATATAATACACGCGGTTATATCCTAGTAAAGATATATAAAAGCATTATTTAATAAAAAGAAAAAAGAAAAAGTAGTGATTTAGCACACATATGTTAAGTATTTTTTATATCTTGATTACATTAGTATCTTATAGATCTGGCAAAACAAACCTCTTCATACACTATGTGAATATGGGTGTTAAATATGACAACTTGGGTTATCTTGGGCACAAGTAATTTTTATAATGGGTTTGTATGGATTCAAATAGAAAGAACATACATACAACTGCCACAATTACAACCAATCAACACAACAACATAAAACAACCGCTACCATTACAACCAATCTACACAACAACCAATCAACCATCACCAAACTATCATCATTTTTGTAACCAAATTAATACATTACACACATCCACATCCAAATATTGGTTTATGTATCAAAATTTTATGTCACGAACAAATTATTTACTTCACTTTTTGATGAAACCACAAGGTAATGTTTAATCATTTGATCTCATCTTAATATAAGATGATCTTTGTCGTTGTAACGCCCGCCTCCCAGGGCACACCCTGGGGAGCGTTACGTATCGGATATACAGAACACATAGTAATTAGATAATACATAGCGGAAGTCAAACTATAATTATACATTATAGTGTATTATACATCTGTCATCTTACACCAAATATTACATCATTTTAACTGTACTAGATATCCAAATCTTCAGTAACACTCTAGAACTTTATCTCCTCAAAAGCTTAATCCATAATCTCTTATGCATGTAATCATCTGGCATCTAAGATACGTGTCCATAAAATAAAATCATTTGGGACTTAACATAAAACTTATGAGTTCAAGAACATAACATTCTTCAAAATTCAAAACATATTAGTATTGACAATTGCATCAAGCAGATACAGTGATGGCAAACAGACAGAAACAGAGTAAGCACAATATAAATTCACATAACCAGCCTATGTATACAAACTCCACTGGTTAAAACAGAATCATACAAGCAGCCCTCAAGCATCCTATAAAGTATTGCCACATATCACAGATGTTATTGATAGTCAATTCTTCAATTATTACCAGTTATTAGAACATCATATCCCGTTGTATAAAACAGTTCAGAGAAACTCATCTGTTTAACAATTGTCCAATAGTTGATAACCTTTCCTAGTACAATCTGGTAGTATTTCTAGGTCCCGATACAATTTAAGTAATCCTAGGTTAGGTAATGATACGATTTACTAGTTATTGTTATGGTTGGATATTAGTTTATGCTGCCTTGTTTAAAACATGAGTGATCGTCCATGTCTAACTAAGGATAGGCTACCCAAAATCAACCCCTAACAATAACTCTAGCGCCTAAAAATAATAATACTACTAACTCTAACGCTACTTGTAATAATAATAATAATAATAATCTAAAATAAATAATAATTAACTTGACATAAACTTAAAGGAAAATATACCTTAAAACTATCTACGACAATTTGATATAGAGTCCCTCTACTCGCGCTCTTACCCGAGCTTCAAAAACGACTAATAACAATACCCAATAGGGTGTCGAGTACTTGGGATTCTTTTTTTATTAGAGCGTTCACAAAAAAATTTAATCCTAAACTCAATTCTAAGGTTTCTATTTATAAAGGCTCATAATAGGAACTTCAAAATCACTGGACCAATGAATTTACCTGCTTGGTTGCTAGCTTCATTCCTTTTACGTAAATATGCATAAATTTTCTATTATTATTATTATTATTATTATATTATAATTAATTCAGCTGCTTAACTCGTTTTTCTCTTATAACTTCTGAAATATAATGTCTTATGAAATTCAAATATGTCATTGAGACGAGCTTATTTTTCTCTAAAAGTCGACCTAAGTTTCGTTAAAAACAGAGCAAGTTTAAATATAATATGTTATTAAATTTAAATATATTTAAACGGTCTCTTGTGAAACTAAAACTCATCTGAAAACTTCAAACTTAATGTATAAATTCTACTTATTACTTACTCTTTTAACAATATACAAAATATAAAGTTCATATTTATTTTATTTTAACTATTACATCCGACCCTAAAAACCCGAGATGTTACATTCTTCCCCCCTTAAAAGAATTTCGTCCTCAAAATTCGAAGGTTACCTGAAGAGTTGAAAATATTTGGCTTTTATTTCTTCTACCATTCCCGAAGTGTTATCAAACTCTTTTCTAACCTTACCACTTGACCAATACTAGTGGAGTTATCTTTTGAGATAAGATTCCTATATTATATGGTTAGGGGTTTAATACTCAACGAAAGTCTACTACTATTGTGCCTCTGTAGTTTTTTTTTTATTTTTTTATTTTTTTTAACATAAGATTCTCCTGTTTACTTAAGCTCTTAGTTTCTTCTCGAAGTCCTATTATAACTTTGAACTATAATGATAAACTATATCAGAAATAGTCAAGATAGACACATCTTAATGTGAGACTAATAGAGTTTGACTAACATTTATATCTTATAGTTTAACAAATAGGTAGAGAGTGTACTAATTTGATAAGCCTATCTTCTACTAGCTAGATGGTGTCAAATCCATAACTTGATCGTAAAATTAACAAACTTTATTGTTTGTCTCTCATTCATATTACGGGATTAAATATTGTTGTACCTTGTTAGATAATCTCTAATATTCCACTGTAATATTTAACAAGATAATGCATTTTTTACATGCCTAGTGATTGATCAAAATTCATGAATACTAGTAATCATTCTTAAATCTTAATGCATTTGATTTATGGGCTTCCTTTAGTATTATATTTTGTAATCTGTCAAGACTCAAAACCTATATCTAACGGTGAAGTCTTAAGATATTATCACTTTTAGATTTTAATAGTTTTTATCCATCAACACTTCATTTCTTCTTAATGTAATTTTTCCATCAATGATTTTTTTCTTGTGTATTTCAAATCGTCTAAGATATTTTTCTTAATATTATTTCCAGATGTACAAATTCTTAGTTATTAGGTCATATCTTATTTATAAAGTGCACCGGTGATTAACTTTGCTCTTTCTTGGATGGTATCATATCTCATTGTTGTAGTCACTTAATAATTCCTTTCATTCTCACTAGTTTTAAAAAAAACTTAAATAAATCTCCTATAGTAATCTTCAAATCCTAAAATTTTCAAAATTATGCGTTTTTTGCTTCTCATTTCTTAATTGCTTGTTTTAGCATGTGTTACTTGTTAGTCTTATTCATTCAATGTATGACCTAAGAATTTAAGCTTTATGTATCCAAAAATTATATCCCAAGAAATTGCGTAAGGTTTTTCTTTCTTATGCAATCTAGGATTTCTCTGAGATAATCCTTATGATCACTTCTATCCTTAGAATTTATCAGAACGTCGTCGAAGAAGGAGATGATGAATTTATATAGATAAGGTTTATAAACTTTGTCATAAAATCCATGAACACCACAGATGCATTGATCAATTTGTATAGCATCACCAGTTACCTCGTAGTGATCATATCATGTTCTAAAATGATCTTAGATACGTCTTTAATCCTTTTGTTCATTCAAAGTGTTCGTGGAATATGCTAGAACAATAATGTATCATTTTCTTAAAATTTTATGGATTTGAATCATACTGATACTGTTTTCTGGTTGGTCATCAAATACTACTATTTTTTAAGCAATCTAAGTCATGTCATTTTTCTATCAAACTTGACTTATGCTTAGTTAAAGATTTTGCAAGTGCATTCCTATGAATACTTCAGAATTCTTTGAGTTTCTAGAGGCTAGTTTACAGGAATCAAGTTACCCTTTAAGCTTATCATACGATTATTAACGATGCCAACTATCGTCTTTTGTCTCCCATTAATTATTCTATTTATGAAGGTATGGTGAAAGTTTAAGATTTTTAATTCATAGATTGAATGAATATAGTTGATACTAAACTTTTATTCGCACCAGCGTAATCCTTATGATTGAAATGAAGAACTCCGAATTAGACCTAATAGGTTACGTGTATTAAAAATGTAAGGCCCCGTTCTAGGGAACCCCATAGTTGGTCAATCACAGTCTTATTTATAATAAAACACAATAATTTCATATAAACATCGTAGCAGATTTATTTATCAATAACTATTCATGCATTGACATTTGATGTTGACAAATAATACATCATCGTTTTAAAAGAGTTACAAAAGAATAATCAGCTGTATTACAAAACAACAAAAACATCATGCATGAAATGGATGCCAATCTTTGCCCACCAAGTAGCTTCACCCTTATGCCATCCTCAGCAACAAGTTACCCGTCAACTGAATATGCATAAAAATAATCAGCGTTGATGAGTGAGTTCTAGTTTTATAAATAAAATACTTTTCTTTCGCTTGAGACATTTTCTTTACTTTCGTACATGGTCATTCATCATACATACATCAAGGTAATATCATTATTATCTTTCACTATCGCACGTATTCATTTCGCACTTTATCGCACATTTCGTACTTTACCTTTATCTTTCACTTTCATCTAGACCAATGTCGTATGCTATATGCCAAACATTGTGCACGAAGCTGGTACTGGGGCAAAGTCTATAATAGACCCATAACATTATGCACGAAGCTGACACCAGTACAGGGGCAAGCGATAAGGGTCCCATTTCATACTTTCGGTCAATCTTAAGGATTAGACCCCTGTATTCATAGGCTAGCTAGGTACCATACAGTTAAGCTAACAACACACGGTTGTGAACCTCCTTAAATTTGCTTGCAAGACTTTCATTCATTCGTTATGCTCCACTTTTCATTATCTTTAATCTTTCGCTTCTTTATGATAATACTTTACGTATAGGGACATTAACACACCATGTAAAGTCATGTAATAATACATAATATGGAACATCAATAATAGACCACAAACATGCATAACATGAACAAACATAAACCACCAAAACATTCTAGAGCTAAACCATTAATTTCCACCTCCTAAGATTTCAGAAAAATCCTAAGTCCACTTAGGCGCATAAGCACTATGTAGGTACATAAGCACTATGTAGGCGCATGAACACTATGTATGCGCATGAACAGTTGGGCGCATGGGAAATTTCAGGCGCATGTGCAATTCCAGGCGCATGGGCACTATGCTAGGCCCATGGGCACTATACTAGGCCCATGGGCACTTTGCTAGGCCCATGGGCACTATTTAGGCGCATGAATACTTAGGCGCGTGGGCACTTGGGCACATGGGCAATTGGGCGCATGGGTAATTGGGCGCATGGGCAAGTTAGGCGCATGGGCAGTTGGGAGCATGTGCAACTTAGGCACATAGGCAGACTTTACAAGTTCTTAATACTAATTTTGGTCCCCAATCCATATTCTAACATGTTCTTAGCCCAAGTCTAGCATACTAAGCACTTATAACAAGCATACGACCGCTCACTTAGTCAAAATATTCATAAATACACACACCCACACGTATGACAAAGATAAACATATGGTTCTAGCACACTATAGTTTGTAAAATGCTATATATGCATTTCAGCCCGAAAACAAGTTTAAAACAGAAGAGTAGGGATCTAGAACTCACATCCTACAGCTTTCGAGTAATGCTTCTTCTAATTCAAGAGCACTTGATGCTCAAACACCTAAACACACCAAGAACACACAACCAAACACATAAGGCTCGATTCAAAGCTGAAAATTCAGTTAAAACCGAGAAAACACATGAAAAACTCACCTTTCAGCCAATCTTCTTCTTCTTCTCTCTAAACAAAACCGGTCGACTCTACTGTTCTCTCTCTAAACGTCGAAGCAGTTGGTGGAGCAGAGTAGCGGGTGGCCATGCCCACTTTTTTAAACATAATAATATTAAAGTTTACCTCTTGCACAACTTTAACCCCTTAACTTGGGTTTTTTCTTTCTTTTTACTCCTCTTTTCTTTTCTTTTATAAATTTTTGGGTGTTACAAGAAAAATGCCCGAGACAGGTTTCATTTGACTTAAGCACTCATGTGCCTCTATAGATCCCTTGTTGTTATCATAGTTTGGAAGGTTGCATGTCATAAAGGATAGATAAGCACACTTTTGTACTTACTATTCTTTGTCTTATTTTCTTTTCTTAGAATCTTAGTTGTAGTTAACTAGAAACTTTTCAATAGTTTGTTTTCTACTTTCTCCAGATTAGTTTTTTTGGTTGAGTGACAGTAATAATCTTGACACCATGATGATAAAGTTTTGTATTTGAATTGTATCAAATTGTATCTTTACAGTTCCTTATGTTTTGATATCATCGGTTGAAGAATTAGTTTTTGAGTAAACAAAGCTATCATTTATGTTTCTAATGATTTCCCTATATCATGTAAGGCCCCGTTCCCGAGACGTTTACAGTTGGACAATCATCGCATTATTACATAAAACAATACATATTTCATAAAATAAGCAGCGGAATTACATTAACAAAAACCATTCATTTCATTGATAAATAATGTTGTTAAGTAATACAACATTGTTTAAGTTACAAAAGAATCGTTCAATTGCATTACAAAACAACAATATCCTTAAGTGTGTATGGATGCCAGTCTTGCCCTGCTGAGTAGCCTCCCCATGGGCCATCCTCAGCAAAATTACCTGCCAACTGAAAATGAATAAAAGACAACGTTGCTGAGTGAGTTCTAGTTTTAGAAGTACTAAATACCTTGTGTGTTTTATATACGAAAATATACTTCTTAAATAATATACATTACTTTCGTATGCGAGCACACATCATACGTACATCCATACAATATTCAATGTTCAGTTCTTTCTTTCGTACTTTCAATGTTATTTTACTCGTCATACGCATACTTTCATTTCGTACTTTTCATCATATTTTACATATACTTTCATTTCTTACTTTTCATCATCTTTTACTTTCATACGGATCGATATGCAATACCCTGAACATTGTGCACTGGGCCTGAGGTCTACAAATAGACCCCGATCATTATGCACGAAGTTGACCCTGTCACCTAGGGCATGCAATCTTTCCCTTTCATCCGGACCAGTGTGCAATACCCCGAACATTGTGCACGAAGCTGATACTGGGCCTGAGGTCTATACATAGACTTCGAACATTATGTACGAAACTAACCCAGTCACCTAGGGTATGCCACAAGGGTCCCGTCAATCTCAATGATTGACCCTGTATGCATCATTCAGGTTATTTAAACTGCACACAGTTGAGCTAACGACAACATGGTCGTGCTCCTCCATTCTATTTGCTTGCAAGCCATTCTTTCGTTCATTACGTTCCACTTTTCATCTTTGTTATCTTTCACTTCATTACGTTTTACTTTACGTTCATTCATACATACGTCATACTATGTAAAACCGACAACATGGTCGTGCACGTCCTTTCTATTTGCTTGCAAGCCATTCTTTAGTTCATTACGTTCCACTTTTCATCTTTATTATCTTTCACTTCATTACGTTTTACTTTACGTTCATTCATACATACGTCATACTACGTAAAGTGTTAACATAAAACATAACGTATTTAATATAATATATATACAGGTTTTGAAAACCGTTAAAAGATAACACATATAACACATCATTCACGTATGCATATCATAACATACATCACATCATAAGCCTCATTACATCATCATACATACTTTAAACATAGACCATCACATCACATCAGTTTCTATCTCAATGATATACCCCCTTAGAACCCCTTAGAAAATTCTAAGTTCAAAACAGGCGCATGGGAAATTTTAGGCGCATGAGCCTAAAATATTCTATGTAAAAACAATCTTGGTGCTTTGGCACTATGCAGGTGCATGAGAACTGCTTAGGCGTTTTTCCACTATGCAGGTGCATTAGCCTCACTTAAGCGTTTCAACACTTAGGCGCATGAGCCACTTCGGGCGTATGGGCACTATTTGGGCGCATGGGCACTATCTGGGCGCATGTCCTACACTTAGGCGCCTGGGCATAACTTTTGGGCGCATGGGGTACTGTTTAGGCGCATGGGGTACTGTCTAGGCGCATGGACAATACTTATGTTTTTCTAAGGCAACATTCAGGCACATGAGGTACTGTTTAGGCGCATTAGCTAGTACTTAGCATATTTTGGCAAATTCTCTAGGCGCATGGGCCCTATTTGGGCACATGAACCCCACTTAAGATTTTCTAAGGCAAGTTTTTAGGCGCATGGGCCCTGTTTGGACGTATGACTACCTATTATGCACGTTTCTAAATTATTTTCATTCTCAATCATCATTCTACATGTTCTTGACTTATATCTTTCTAAGCATCAACATCACAAAAATAAAACTGAAAATTATCAAAGTAGTTTAACCATTTAAACATGAAAACACAGCGGAATAAAACCTCAATATCATGTTTTATAAACTGAAAATTAAGGCACATAACTGAATATCAACAAAACCAAGAACATAGGATCATTTATATGTGTATGAACTAGCTATTAAAAGGAATAACAACCCAAAACAACACATACAAACTACCTTTGTAGAGCTGCTGAAAAATGTTTGATATGAGGAAGAGAATGATGTTCTTGCTCGACCAAAACACCAAGGAAAGGTGCCCTCAAGCTTCCATACCTACAAGCCTTAGGCAAATACTTCTTATTGCTAGGATTTGAGCACCAAACAAACCAAGAAAGGGCTGCTGGAACGTCTTCCAGCCGTGAGCTTCTTCTTCAAAATAGAGAGAAATCTTTTTCTTTTGGTTCTTGCATGTAAGAGAGAGAAGAAGGTAGAGTGTGTAACTAGTTAAGGGTGTGTACTCCCAATAAAGGAAATGAATCATCCCCATGAAAGGGGGTGTCCGAATGGCCCTTTTAAAATTGTTTTCCTCCAATTTTATCACCTATTTCATTTTAACTAGTTACATATTGAGTTATTAAATTAACCTTTTAATTGTAAAACTCATACACTCTATTATTATGTGATGTTATTTAACTAACTTAAATTACATTACAAATAATACTCACGAACAAAATATCTTTATAAGTTGTTCTATCTCGTATGCAATTTATTTAGAAAATCCATTTTCTAAATTGGTGTAATTATTTAGTTGCATGATCATATCATCAATTAAATAAAATTGGTGTTTGCTAAGCTTGTTATTGGGTATGACCCGACTTGGATCATAACGTACTAACCATATCAATATTCTATGTGTCTTGGGTATAAAGAATCCAACAATCTCCCACTTGCACAAGATTCATAGAAGATTGATGCAATCAGTAAGTACCGCCTAACAACGGTTTACTACCCTTAATACGCATGACTAAAAGACATTCAATAACATCATCCCCTTCAAGTATCCAACTTGAAATGATTTAGGTGAAT
>BJCO01744321.1:0-13278 GCA_018326465.1 Flaveria floridana | reverse complement strand
TTCACGATCACAATCGGGGTACATTTTCATCTTGAATGGAGGAGCAATCTCTTAGAAGAGCTCTAAGCAAGATGTGGTGGCATTATCAACTACAGAGTAAGAATACAACGCCGCTTCGTTAGCATCTCAGACAGCTGCATGGTTAAAGAAGTTCATTGCCGATATAGGGGTAGTCCCTTCCATTTAGGACCCCTAGAAATCTTTTGTGATAACGAGGGTGCGATTGCTCAAATCAAGGAACCCCGTGCACATCAAAAGACTAGGCACATTGAACGAAGATTCAACTACATAAGCGTTGAAGTTGAAAAGGGAAAAATATGTATTCTCAAAGTTCACACGGATAAAAAAATTGCGGATCCACTCACGAAGCTTCTTGAAAAGGCAAAGGATGAAAGTCATACTTGTGCCATGGGACTTCAATATTCTAGTGACTGGATATGATCTTTAATTTCCGTATTGAGATATTGTAACCCTTAATTACTTGAATGAATTACTTGGTTATTATGATTCAACTAATATTCCTATTTTGCATGTTTTAAAATCCATGAGTAAATTATTTACTCAAAACGTCCGTAGTTGTTCATACTGGTGGGAACAAGTATGAGGGTAAAACTATTATGAACTTGGATTGGTAGATATTCATATGGATAAATATAGAGAAAAAGGTTGCTACCAAAGTTTATAGATATTTATGGGATACAAATATTGGACTGACCTGCATCTCAAATATTACTACATGGAATTTTCCTGATTGATCATAAGTAATTTTGAGTAAAGGCGAACATCACTTGGGTTCCTCTGACCTGATATACATATTGGGTTTTGATATATACCAAGTGTTATACTTTGGCTCAGTTCTTCACTGTTTTGAAATACAGCAGTACATAGGTCTGAGTTCAGGTATGATATAAGGTAATTGTGAGAGACGTATGTAGTCAAGATGGGATTTGTCCCTCTTATTCGTTTAAAGTAAGATGTCTAAGGCCTGATAAAGTTAAATCAATGGAGAATGATCACTCTATGTCTCTAGGATTTAACATGACATCTGTGACAAAAGGATAGATGATTGTTTCACCTAAACCATTTCAAGTATGGTACTTGAAGAGGATGATGTTATTGAATGGCACTTAGTCATAGTATTAAGGGTAGTAAACTGTTGTTAGGTGGTATTTACTACTTGCATCAATCTTCTATGAATCTTGTGCAAGTGGGAGATTGTTGGATCTTATATGCCCAAGACACATACAATATTGTTGTGGTTAGTACGTTATGATCCAAGTCGGGTCATACCCAATAACAAGCTATACAAACACCAATAAATATTTATTCGTTGATAAGATCGTACAATAAATATTGACACCCATTTAGAAAATTGGTTTTCTAAATATTACTTTTGTGATAGAACAACATTATATGGATAGTTTGTTCATGAGATATTTATTTGATTCATTATTTAAGTTGGTTAAATAATGACAAATAAAAGTGTGTTATGTTATAAAATTAAACTAGGTGTTACTTTTATAAACTAAAAAGGGTTGTAAGAGTGCATTTTATAAAATGTAACAAAAAAATTGTGTGGGAAACCCATTTTGAAGAGGGGTTCGGCTTCCCCCTTTGGGCATGGGGACTCCCCCTTTTGTCTTGGAAATTCACCCTCTTTAAACACACTTGCACTCTTCCTCTTTGAACACACTTTCTCTCTCAAATAAAGCTCTCTTCTCCCACTCATTCTTGGCTGAATTTTCGGATTCAAGGCAGCATTTTGAAGGCATTCTTGGCTGAAAATTCGAGTTCTTGCAAGAAGGGACTTGGGTCTTGGTGTTCTTCTTCCTAACAAGATTAGGTGTTTTGTTTAGGCTTGTGGGTATACAAGCTTGAGGTCTTCTATTTTGGAGACTACACATTCAAGGATATCATCACCTTCATCCTTTTATCTACAACATTCTTGTTCAAGAAAGGTTGATTTCTAGAACTCCCTATGGTTGTATTTTTCGTTTTGATAGCATGCTATTTCATATATATATAAAAGATCCTCTTCTTGGGTTTTGTCTTGGATGAATATGATTCCTAATTTTCAGATTCAAAACCACATGTTTAACCTTTATATCCACTGTGTTTTCTAAGTTTAAATGGTTAAACTTACTTATTTTTACATGTGACAAAACCCAACAATCCGTTCCCTTATGGTTATCATACCCCGTACTATATGGGTATTATAGCCCTCTACCTTATCTTAGGTGTCTATCCCGATTGCTATGGGAGTTTATCCTACAGCTATTCCCCAAACATGTACTTCAGGGCATGCGGGTATCTTACCCGCCTACCCCTCGGGTTCGTGACCCGACCTTCCCCTTACGCTATAAGAAGGGATAGATTATTTACCTCACTTGGCACCAGTCATAACTTCCTCACGCGTATACAACTTACAAAAGTGGGTCAAACACACCCAAATATATCGGGTATTCATCCCACCTAAAGAGAGAAAACAGACAGATGTATATGAGTATTAAGCCCAGAATTTGGACCTTCTATTTACATGCATCCCTAACTAAAGATGCACCCCACATCATTAGGGTGATACGGGTCGTATCGCGCCTTAAACCTCCTCACCGATGCGCCCTGCATAAGAGGCTGATGCCAGCCACGTCAGCTCGATGAGTCATCTACAATGTGTCAAGCTTTGATAGATTCTTAGCCTTGTCAATGCACCCTGCTTCCCTAGTCCGTTGCGGGAGGCATCAACCCTATTTTTCCAAAAAAAGAATTTTTCTTAAATATTAAAATATATCAACCCTTGGCAGGCGCTTTACACCTTGGACACCACCAGAAGTTGCCGCCCCTTACACCTCGCTTTTAAAGGCTACCACCCACAACCATCGTTGTCCTGCGCGAACCGCGAAACTTGGCGGCTACAGACAAGACGCCATATTTGGGTCCTAGGTTCGGTTTCTCCCCTTCTTTAAGCAATTTTTTCCTTGAAATTTAGGATTTATGTAAATAGATAAGTGTATTTATCTTTCATTTCACTAGGTAATTCTCTAAGTCTTTTTTTGACCTCTTTGTCCTTTCTATTGAACTAACACTAGTTGTATTGTTTTTCTTTCTTAACTTCCTTTATTATGTATCAAGAATCTTTATAGGTCTTTCTATGAAATATAACTTTTTGCTGACTTGGATACTTCGATAGGTACAGCTTGATTCGGATCAACCAAACACTTTTGTAGGTTTGATACTCCCTTTAATGCTTCGATAATTCTAACCTGGAAGCAGCTTCCTCAATTCTTGCCACATTCTTAAATGGACCAATATATCTTAGGGATAACATCCCTCATTTTATAAGTCATACAATGCTTTCCCATAGAGATACTTTTAACATAACGTGGGAACTCTAAGGGTCTTCTATGATATCAGCATAGCTCTTCCGCCTATCTTAGGTAGCTTTTAACTTTTGTCTAATCTGTTGGATCGTATGAGTTACTGAGTATGATGTCTATACTAGTCAAGCCTAGTCAAGGGCTTTGCCACTTTTTCCTTACTAGGGGCTGCCGCCCCCAAACTCCCGCTATTCTATGGATGTTTAGGGCCTAGGTTTGGTTAAACTTGGGGTTTTACACATGTGTAACATAAGTGTTACATCCCCATACCTAAAGGTAGGACACATTGGTTTTCTTCCCATGCCATATCTCATAGGATGTTTTGTCCACCCTTTTAGTTACAGCTAGATTAATTACTTTAGTAGTAGTCTTAAGAGAAGAAATCTAAAAGGAATGAGGTAAGTTTGTGCGACACATCTTTAATCAAACCGTATTAAATAGTGATTGATTCCTGCTCTTAGACACACCATTAAGTTATGGTATTACGGGTGGAGTGAGTTGTCAGACTATTGAACATTTACTTAGATGTTTGCCAAACTAGTTGCTAAGATATTCTCCACCTCCATGTGGCTGAAGTATCTTAACCATCTTGCCTAGTTGATTTTGTATTTCATTCACGTATTGCTTGAACATTTCAAACATTTCATATTTATGCTTCGTAAGATAAACATAACCATATATACTAAAATCATTAGTAAATGTAACAATACATTTCTCCATTTTTGCCATATTTTTTAATGGACCACATACATCTATATGTAAGAGTCCTATCAGGTCCTTAGCCCTTTGACCGGCACTAGTGAAAGTAGATTTGGTCAACTTTTCACTCAAATATGGTTTACATTCATTAAAAGACTCTTGACCTGTGGAATCTAAAATTCTTAGGGTCTGGAGTTTCTTCATGTGATTCTTATTTATTATTGAAGTCAACAATGCCATAGATACGTACCATTGAAATCCAAATTTCATATGTTTATTGGAGATGTTGTATATAGTGTTGTTGTTACAGAGTTTTACCTCATAGATTCCATTACGTGGATTTGCATCAAAATAAAAGACACCATTCAAATACATAAAAACAAAAATCATCATTATTACAAGCATATTTAAATCCTTGCTCACGCAAACTAGAAACTAAAATAATATTCCTAGTTAAACAAGGTATGCACTAAACATTATTTAAAACTAGTTCTAAACCATTATGAAGAAAATATACATATTCTTCTACTACCATCACTACAACCTTTTGTCCATTGCCAACATAAAGTTCCAGGTCTCCTTGCTTCAGCTTCCATACTTTCATAGTCCCTACAAATCATTACAAATGTAAGAGCTTGATTTTTACACAATCAACCACAAAGGAAAAAGTACAAACTTTAATAAAAAAGGTTCAACCTTTTAATTAAAGCTATGTTCTTTTGTTAAAAACAAAACCTTTAAAATATATAGTTGTATACTAAATGTTTACGAGCACGTAAAAGTGGCTCAGCTGCCACTGCTTGCATCTGTTTTAGTTTTAACAATTAAATCCGTTAACTTAATTTCAAATTTTGAAACCTTTTCAGCTTTAGAGCAGAAGTGGTTTACACGATTTTATTTAGTATATAAATACCAAACCAGACATTCAATTAAACGCGTTTCGTGAACTATAACATATAACTTTTAGACGATAATAGTATTTGTCCAAAGTGTAACTCTGTCGATCGTTACTTGATAGCAACGGTAATATTATCAATGATCGGACATCTTAAAAAAATATCAAACACAAAAGATTATCAAATAAGAAAAATGATGACCATAACCAGACGAGAATTTGTTAATCGTTTTCAACTGAAAGTTACTTGGCCATGTAGATTTAGCCCGAACCAAATGCCAAATGGATAAACAAAAAACAACAATTTAGGAAACCAAATTAATCAAGTAGATAACTTGTTCAATTCATTATCAACACATTTAGTTACCCAAATAAACACATATGATTGAGATTAATACATCATCACATATGAATGATCTTAGAGACATGTAATCAGAGATCCAACATTTAGCTAGATTTCAAGACACATAACATTCGTTAACATAAATCAGTGACGTAATGTACACATGCTTACTAACTATTAAGCTTCAATTGCATAAAAAGGCATACAATCACCCCCCACCACCACCACACACACCCCATATTATGATCATTAATAATTTAGCCACTCATCTTCATGTAGATTAATGCTAAGTTGGGAATTTGGAAGCACTTGGAATGAAATTTGATGTAGAATGTTGAAATTATGAAGGGAAAATGAACTTTAACTTCATCAAACCTTAATTTGATTAATAGCTTGAAATTGAAACTAAATCACCAGGATGTTCTTGACGTCGATTACTCTTTCAGATTAAAACATTTGTGCACTTACAATTGAATTAATCGGATAAGATTAATAAGTAGAAACAAAAATATGAATTAAATTGATTAAATTTCTATGCCTTGAGAGGTGCTCTCTGTTAATCTCTGTAGATTGTTTGTGAATAATTTAACTCTCATAACCCCCACAAAGTGTCGATCAAAAACTTAAAACCAAATATACATATTCATGTTATACCCCTTGAGTTTGTTCTATGTTTCATAATTATCTTAAATCTTAACTAATAGATTTAATTTATAAAATAGTATATAATGAATATGTATATTTATATACAAGCCAATATTATTAAAATTCCAACATTCCTTCCCTAGCTTAGTAATATTCATGATCAACATAAGCAAACTTCACCATAATGAAACTTATGCATAAATGAAATGTCCTATGAATTGAATTTCATATGAGTACATATGGCGATCCAAATATTCGAATATCAAGGTGTCATAATGATTGAACGTGTTCTATTAATCTGAAACTTGAATGTAATACACACATAAATTCATAATTGTAGAGTTCTAACTTGATATAATGTTTTACTAGCTTATGTCCCATCCTTCAAAGAGTATATCAAAGCCAAGTCCAAGCTTTATGAAACAGCTAAACTTCATACCCTTATAGGTGTTTCTCATCTTGCACCTACAAATGTAATTTACCAAAGAACTATTAACAAACTATGTTTCAATCTTCTTTATCTTGCAGTCTAAACACATACCTTGGGATGCTATGTTATGTTCCAATATGTCATGACAAGCCTTCCATATTTAATTTAGCATTTAATGTTGTATTAAATGGATTTTGGGTATCTTAACATGAAATACTAAGAAATAAACTTCAGACCCATCCATATAGGTGATTTATTCACGAGGTCTCTTCCCAACCTTTTGGTTAAATGATCAGCCATGTTGTGTTGATATTTTATAAACTCAACAGATATGATTCTATTTATGTTTAATTCCCTAACCATGTTATGTGTTACACCTAGTGACGTGAGCTTGGATTACTTGTGTACTTGCTTAAACTTTCCACTACATACGCTATACCAGGTCTTGTACTAACCATAGCATACATCAAACATCCTATTGCCTTGGCATAATCTTACTAAGCAATATGATTTCCTTGATTTGACATAAGCTTAATAGTAGGATCTATAGGAGTTCCAACTGGAGAGGAATTCCAACAATTGAATTTATTATCTTCTTAACGTAATAAGATTTAGAGATAGTAATTTGATTTCTACCTCCGGTTATTCTTATTCGAAAAATTACTTTCGCCTTCCGATATCTTTAATGGCAAATCTTGATGATAAAAACTCCTTAGTTTTAACAAATTGTCCTTGATCAGTACCAAAGATCAACATGTCATCAACATACAAACAAATTATGACTTCATTTCCAGAAGATTCAAATTTACTGTAAACACACTTATCAACTTGGTTTAGGATAAAACCATCTGACAAGACAACCTCATCAAACTTTTGATGCCATTGTTTAAGATATTGTTTTAATCCATAAAGAGACTTAATCAGCTTACAGATTTTATGCTCTTGTCCAGGCATAACAAACCTTCAGGCTAATTCATATATATTTCTTCATCTAATTCACCATTTAAGAAAGCAGATTTTAATATCCATTAGATATATTTATAAGATTATGTATAACTTCTAGAGATAATAATAATCTTATAGTAGATATTCTTGCAATTGGAGCATAATTATCAAAGAAGTATATCCCAAATTTTTGTCTAACGCCTTGTATGACCAACTAGGATTTATACTTATCTATACTTCGATCTACCTTTACTTTCTTCTTGAAAATCCAATCACACCCTAAAGGTGTACACCTTGGAGGCAAATTAGTAAGCTTCCAAGTTTTGTTTTGCATGATAGAATCCATCTCATCTTGTACAACTTCCTTCCAAAAATTTATATCTCTTGAAGCCATGGCGTCAACAAAAGTCTTTCGATCTTCCTCACTGTGATATAGTATTGATATTGATGTTTGATTTCATCTCTTGAACCTTCTACTAAATATAGTTAAAAGTGATCTCCAAATGACTTGCCTTTCTCTTTCTAGTACTTCTTCTAAACTTAGGAGGATGAACTGTTTTATCGGTAGAATCACTGATCCTACTTCATGAGTGTTGACCCACATCAATAAGTTTAGGTACTGATGTAAATCTTTCGTCATCAAAGATAGCATCTCTAGATTCAATCCCAGCATTAAAAGACACCGAATTATTTGGTTCTATTACATAGAACCTATATGCTTTTGAGTTCTTAGCATATCCAATAAAGATGCAATCTAGGTACTGATGTAAATCTTTCCTCATCAAAGATAACATATCTAGATTCAATCACAACATTAAATGGCACTAAATTATTTGCTTCTATTACATAGAACCTATATGCTTTTGAGTTCTTAACATATCCAAAAAAGATGCAATCTATGCCTTTCTCACCTAGATTCTTCCTTTTAGGATAGTAAGGCGTATAGTTTCCCTACATTCCCAAACTTGAAGATAATGTAGATTTGGATATCTTTTCTTCCATAACTCATACGGAGTTATTTGTCTTTTCTTATTGAGAGTTCAATTTAATAAATAACATGCAGTCAGCATAGCATCTCCCAAAACCCATCACTCAAACCAGAATAAGATAACAAAGAATCGACCATTTCTTTTAAAGTTTTATTCTTTCTTTCTACCACACCATTTGTTGGGCTATATACGATGTTGTGATTTGATGTATGATTCTAGAGGACCGAAAATACATCGGATCATAATACTCCCTCCCCGATCTGTTTTGAGGGTCTTAATCAGATTAACATGAAACAGTTCAACCACTTTCTTAAAAAAATTTAATTATCAAGAGCCTCATCTTTTGCATGTTATAAGTATACATAACAATATGTAGTTGCATCATTGATAAACGTGATTACAATATTTATTATTTCCTAATGGTGACGTGCTATGAAAATTACATAAATAAGAACAAATGAGATCCAGTACCTGAGAATCCTTATTACATCTTTAAAATGTTTCTTGTTATTTTTGTTAATCGACAAGTATGACCTTTTTTATTGGTCATATCAAAACCAGTATTAGAGTCATTTTTGTCATCTCTTGCATTCTAGAATAGTTAATATGTCCTAATCTAGCATACCACAAGTTAGATTAGAATCTACTTTAGTATTATATGAAGATGTCATGTAAATAGATTCATTATCAAATGGTATATGAGTACTAAGTTTAAACAGACCACTAGATAGATAGCCAAATCCAACAAACACACCATGTTTTAACAACACAAACTTATCCGACTCTACTACTTGCCTAAATCCATGACTATTTAACACAATTCCAGATATAAGATTATTTCGAATCTTCGGTACATACAACACATTATCTAACATTAATTATTTCCCAGAAGTAAATAAAAGTTTGACTTTTCCAATCCCTTTGATAGGCTCGGTTGATACAATCCTCATCCTTAGAACGGATCCATCTTCGATTAATTAAAGTTCTGCGAACCATTTTGAATCCTTGCAAACATGGATAGTCTCACCAGAATCTACCCACTATGCTGTCAAATCATCCTGTACATAGAATGATTGAACAACTAGTCAAATGTGTTCAACTTTATCCAATTTTATAATCGAACACTTTTTCAAATTATTAACGATCACCATTACTGATTCAGCAATAGCCTTAGAGCTATCAATAATAGACTTAAGCCCAACAACCTTTGACTCAATTAGGACCAAAGGCACTTGGACCGAAGTTGCTTGGGCCCCAAACATTTCTTCACCTTCATTATTTTCTAACCCACTTTTTTGAAAAAAATTAGTTTGTAACAAATTTACATTTTTATGTGTTTGAGTTAGATTATTAGACTCACATTCAATCCAATTTATTGAATTTAAAGATGAATTAGAAAACTTACCTTGTTAAGGTGGTGGATCCTTCGACCCACTTGGACCGGCTCCACTTGAGCCCTTGTTTCCACCCGATAGCTTCACGCAACAATCCTTCTTCTTATGACCCATCTTACCACATCTTCAACATCCTTGATTAAGCTTCTTATTTGTTTTTTCATATCCACTTTTTTCCTTCCTTTTCTTTTCATTCATTTGATTTTCTTTCTTGAACTTACCCTCTTTTTCAACAAAGTTAGCTGAGTTTTGACTCATTTCAATTTTCCATGTCAATTTCCCAAATTTTTTAATCCTAAGAGATTCTTCAATATTAATAACGCTACCCAATGAAGCAAACTTAACTCCTCTTTTTGATGTGTCAGGGTACGCTTAAAGTCCTTCCATAATGGGGACAGTTTGTCAATGATGCTAGACACTACAATTGACTCATACATGTGCATCTTATGTTTCTCAAATTAGCCAAGAATATGTTGCAGCTCATTAAAATGATCCATAATTGGCCTATTATCAGTCATATTGTAAGAACTAAAGTTACTTACATGAAACTTTTCACTAGATGCATCTTCTACCATATATTTGTGTAACACCCGGATATTTTAAAAAGATGTAAAAGAAGAATAAAAGAAGGAAATGCAAATGAACCCAAGTGGAGGGGTTAAATATGTCAAAGTACAAAGTAAAATATTATATTTTGTACAAAAGAGCATGGCCGCCCATACACAACTTTACATCACCTTTTGCTTTCGGGATTTTAGAGAGAGAAAGAGCATAAGCTCTCGGATATTTGAAGAACAAGAAGAAGAAGTTGAAGTTAAGGTAAGAATTCATGTATTTAAGTTGTTCTTGGCTAGACTTAGCCTCGGTTATATGCTTATGTGTGTTTATGTGTGTTCGAATGTGTGTTTGGTGGGTTTCTAGGTGTTAGAATCATCTGAGAAGCTCAAGTGAAGAGTTTAATCTTGAGAACAACAAAGGTGAGTTCTAGACCCAGTATTTTACTTGTTTTAAACTTTTTTTAGGGCTGAAAATGTATTAAATGATTTTATAAATGTTATGAATCAGTACCGTATGTGTTTATATTGTATGATGATGTTTCATGGGTGTTTATGTGGTACTTATGTTTAGAATGGTTGTACTAAGCTTAGAATAGGATGGTATAAAGATTTGGGTCTGAATACAACTTAGAAATAGGTTAGAAAGGTGTTCTTGCGTCTAAATAAGACCCATGCGTCCAAATTTGCCTTAGAATAGTTCTAAGTATGATCAACCGCCCAAACAGTACCCTCAACCGCCTAAAAATTGCCTTAGAAAGATCTAAGTAAGCCCATACGTCTAAAAAGGGCCCAACCGCCCGAACAGTGCCACAACCGTCTAGAAATGCCTTAGAAAATTTTAAGTGTAAGCCTAACCGTCTGAACAGTAGCCCATGCGTCTAGGATTTTGACTCAGACTCCTAAATGTGGACCAAACATCCAAATAGTGTCCATGCGTCTGAGATGGTCCAAACGCCTAAATGTTGAACCGCCCAAATAGTGCCCATGCGCCTAAACATTATAGTACCCATACGCCTAAACATTATAGTACCCATGCGCCTAAACAGTTGAGTAAAAGTGAATCATTAGAGTTTGACCCAAGTTTGACTTAGGGTTTTTATTTGCTATTTGTATTATTATAAGTTGTGCCTATGGTCATAGTAGTTATTATTGTGTGACTTATGTGGTGTGCCTATGATCATAAATGCAATATTATTCTTAACATAGTGAAAGAGAAATAATAAAGAGAAGTGTAACTTAATTAAAAGTTAACAAGTCTTGCAAGCATATAGGAGGTGCCCGACTATGTTGTCATTAGCTAAACAATGATGCGGGTTAGGTATCCTGATAGTGCTCATGGGGCCAATCAATTGAGATTGACGGACCTTTGTAGCATGCCCTAGGTGACTGGGCCAGTCTTGTGTACAGTGATCAGAGTATAGACCAGAGAGGCCCAACACCAGTTTCTCCACGCATATAGTTTAGGGTATTGCACATTGGTCCACATAGACAGTGAAAGATAAAGTTAAAAGAGTACAAAATGAACAAGGCATACAGTAAAAAAAGAAAGCATTACCTTGTTGTATAGCTAATGCATGCTCACGTACAAGAGTAAGAGATGTATTTAGTTTTACAAAAGAGTATTTTCATATATATATACATTACACAAGGTATTTAATGCTTTTAAACTAGAACTCACTCAACAACGCTGACTTTTATACATTTTCAGTTGGCAGGTAATTGTTGCTGAGGATGGCACGAGGGTGAAGCTACTCGGCAGGGAAAGAGTGACATCCATTCCTATGTTATGATATTGTTGTTTTGTAATGCAATTAAACAATCTTCTATAACTTGAACATTATTGTATTGCTTGACAATTGTATCTTTTAATAATAGAGAATGGCTTTTGCTAACGTAATTCCGTTGTTTATTTCATGAAATGTATATTAATATGTTTTATGTGCAATGAATGACCAACTGTGAGGTGCCCGGGAACGGGGCCTTACAAGTTGGTATCAGAGCCATAGTTTAGGTGAATTGGGTAAATCATTTTCAAAACCTAAACTTAAATTGAAAATGGGACAGAAAGAGGGATGTCAGCCCGAGTAGCTACGTGCCATCAAGTATTTCTTTTCTTAAAGTTAATTAGCATTATGTGCGTGTGCTATTTGACTTATGTGTTCTTAGTAGGTTTAGATACTGATGTAGTCAGGATCGGAAATGCTTAGGGTGTGAAGAGTAAAGTAAGTGGCTAATCACAACTGGCCATTGTAATTAGAAACTTACTATACTTAACATAAACTAAGCCATTGCCTTGAATGATTGTGTTAGTGTTTGAATCTTATACCGTTTAGGAAATGGCTGGATGAAAATCTTCCAAGGCTTCTAGAGGCAGAGGTCATCCACGTGTGACTAGGAGTAGTGTTAAGGCTCCTGAGACGGCTCATGAGAACCCTGAGGTTCATGGCCGAAGTGAGGAGAACGAGAATGCTAGCCTGAATGCCTCAGCTAGGGAGGCGATTGCTGATGAGGTACACCAGGTCTTGCAGACAGTCCTACCGTCTGTAGTGACCGAAGTCATTAGGGCTGTGAGGAAGGAGGAGAGGAAGGAGAAGGGAGATAAGAAAGGGTCAACAGGCAAGGGAAGCAAGGGGGAGGAGGAACAGCCAGAGCCTGAGACCTTGTTTTCTGATGAGGAGGAGGATGATTTAGTGGGGGTGACACCAAGGGGTGTAGTTCTGGGGCATTCCAAAGGTGCAAGCCCCCGACCTTTGATGGCAATGTGTAACACCCGTAATTTCTTATTAAAGAAATTAAAAGAATGAAATAGAAAGAAAGGAGAAGGAAATAAAAAGCCTGCTTTTGTGGAAGGACCAAAAGTGTAAAATAATAAAAAAATCTCATAAAGTTGGTAAAAAGGTGGCATGGCCGCCCATTACCTTCTGCATAACATTTTTATTCGACTTTTAGAGAGAGAAAGCAGCAGGAGCAGAAAACCATCGGGATTTTGAAGAAGGACCTGAGAAAT
>BJCO01744320.1:0-16919 GCA_018326465.1 Flaveria floridana | reverse complement strand
TAGGGGAACTCAATTTCTTTCTGGGAATTCAAGTGAAGCAAGTTGAAGATGGAATCTTCATAAGTCAGTCAAAGTATGTTCAGGACATACTCAAAAGATTCAACATGACTAATTGTAAGATTGCTAAGACACCCATAGCAAGAAATCACTCCCTTGGGCCTGATCTTGAGGGGGAGTGTGTGGATGAACACCTCTATAGGGCTATGATTGGGTCTCTTATGTATCTTACAGCTAGCGGACCTGATATCATGTTTGCCACATGTATTTAGGCAAGATATCAAGCAAACCCTAAAATGTCTCACCTCATCACTGTCAAGAGATATCTAAGATACCTCAAAGGCGCCTCAACACTTGGTCTTTGGTATCTCAAGAATTCTGACTTCAATCTGTATATATATACAGATAGTGACTATGGTGGTTGCAATATGACTGCAAAGTCTACATTTAGGGGATGTCAGTTCCTTGGTGGAAGGGTTGTCTCATGGCAATGCAAGAAGCAATACTATGTCTCTGCATCAACTGCTGAAACTGAATACATTGATGCTGCAAGTTGTTGTGCTCAAGTGCTTTGAATTCAGAATCAGATGCTTGACTATGGTTTAAACTTCAAAGAGACTCTCATTCATATAGACAACAACAGTGCTATCTTTATCACAGAGAATCCTGTGCAGCACTCAAGGACAAAAAAATATAAATATTAGGTATCATTTAATTATAGATAACTTTGAAAAGAGATTAATTAAACTAGTTAAAGTTAACACAAATGAACAATATGCTGATCTGTTTACAAAAGCCTTTGATAAATAGAGATTTAAGTATCTTATATAAGCTATTGGGATGATTAACTTTGAGTAGCTTTTTCTTAAAACTAATTCATTTTATTTCCTAAAATCTGTGTGTCCTAAGTTGTCTAGTTTAACACCTTCATAAGCTCATGTTTTCTATGGATAAAATTTTTTTTTGAAGAAGTTTTCTTAGTTTTTTTGAAAAATCTTGATCCTTCGGAAGATATGATTTTATCTTTAGAAGAAAATATACCTTCAAAACAAATAACCGTCTAAGTAAATTTTGCCTTCGGAAGAAATTTCTAAAATTTCTTTCGAAGCTTAAAACTATCTTCGGCACTTATATGTTTTCAAGGACCATTTTTCTTCTGAAGGAGATTAACTCTCGGAAGCTTTGTTCTATTAAACAAAGCATCCAAGTCTAAATTCTCTTCCAAAGCAAATTTGTCAAAACTCTTTGAAAAATTCTTCCGAAGTCATTTTGGCTTCGAAAGCTTTTTTATTAAAACTTCCAAAGACAACTTACCTTCGGAAGCTTTTTGATTTCCAGGAAAACCACTTTTTGAGCAAAAAGCAAACTACTTTTTCAGAGGTGGGACCGCCATCCGGATTTCAAAGTTTATCCTCTTTAATTAACTTTGTCTCAAATCCTTTTCACACATAAACCTTGTTGGTTCCCCTTCTTTTTATCATCTTCATCTTTTCTCCAAACCTAAATTCCTAATTTCTCTCTGAAACCGCTCTCGTTCATCTTTCCTTCACCTTTAAGCTTTCTCACAATGGCCAACCTTAACAGAAGAAATGACCAAGATTTTTCTATGCAGTTACACAAGCAACACAATCAGGTTGCTCTGTTAAACTCTGAAAAAGATCCATATTTCTCAGAGGTATGCCAATTCTTGGCTTTGTCAAACTACTTCACCTCCCTTACCATTGATCCTACTCTGTATGAGGATCATTTGCTTGAATTTTGGAAGAACTGCCAAGTGGTCATTATGGATGGGGAGAAGGCACTGTCTGCTGCAGTGCAGGGGAGAATAGTCTTCATCACTCCGGCCATCATCAACAATCATCTTCAGCTGGGTGATGAAGAAGGTGAGGTGTTCTTCCCAAAAGAAGCTGTTAATCATTCCTTTTAGCAGATGGGCTATGAGGGAGATTTTTCTGTAAAGACCTTCAGAAAAGGGAAGGTCTCACCTTAGTGGAAATACCTACTTCATGTGGTTATCCACAGCTTGCCCAACAAGCATGGAGGGTGGGACCAGATTCCTAAAGATCTCTCCTTCATAGAGCATGGAATGGTTCAGGGAGTCAAATTCAGTTGCTCTCAATTTGTTTATACAAATCTGATTGCAAACTTAGACTCCTTAGAGTATTACATGTTTCCTAGATATGTTCAATACATTATTAACTGTGAACTGGGCTCACAGTTGAGGAAAACATGTAATATTCTTAAATTGGGACAGATGAAGCCCGACATCTTTAAAATTTTAAGGAAGCCAGCTGTTGGCTTCTCAGGGGTAGAAACAACCCTTGTCCCAAAAATGTTAGAGCTCATTGCTCAAGGTGACAACCTAGCAACACAGGCTAGTGTTGAACCCACACCTTCTACATCTCAACCACCTAAACAAACACAAATCACCCTCACCTACCAAAGAAAACACAAACGAACCCCTGCTCAGGCTATTGAGTCTGTGCAGGCCCCATATACTTACCTATACAGGTGGAAGTGGATACGGGAGCTCCCACTTCTCCTGAGAAGCAAACCACTCCTATTACTTCTAATATCAGTGTTGAGGTTCCTCATGCTCATCCTAATGATATCACAAGCCAAACTGCCTCAAGCCTTCACTCTGAGTCTTAACACTCAAGTGAACAACCTTCAGGGGACAACTACCATCCCCAGCCGTTAGACTTAAACCAACCTATTTCTAACCTTGACTTCTATACTGATGAAGACTTAGGTACCAGTGAGTACCATGAGTCTCTCTACTACTCCACTCCTCAAAGAGAGATGAGTGCTCCTGTGTCACCTAGGTCTAGCCCACATAAGTCACCTATCACTGAGGTGGATACTTCTGAACCTGTTTAGGATATCCATATTGAAAAATCTCTCACTTCAGCAAGTGATTACATCATTCAGACCTCAACCATGGCAACTCAGCTCATTGACACTTCAATTGAAGCTGTCATTGAGCAGAGGAAATCCAACAGTCAAGAACACCATGCTGGTGATGAGGAAGAAGACCTTGGTCCTATTCTCTTATCCCACAATGATTCTTCTGATGGAGATGAGGGGAATCTGAGACTAAAGGTGTAAAAACTGTAAAAAAACATGCACTTATCTAGTCTCTAAGGTTAGTTATCTTGAATCTCAAGTGACTACCTTGCAACACAGGGTCAATGATCAGCAACTTGAGATATCTTATCTTAAGGAAAAACTAGCTTGGAGACCTTTAAGAAGAGCTCAACCAGGAACACAAGAACCTGTGAATATGATTGTCCTAACTCCTAGCTCACCTATGCAAGAGGGTGATGCTACCAAAAAGGGGGAGAAAGTCATTACAGTCACAAAACCTGGGAGTTCTTCAGGGAGTATGGACACTGAGGACTCACCATCCTCACTTGCAATTGTGCATACTTAGTAACTTTCTCAAGTTCATATTGATGTGGACAGTATAGACTCTATCATTAGGAATCTCTTTGAGAAAGGCATTCTAAGAGCTATATCATCCCCACCAACTTCAAATCACATTATTAGGTGTAGGTATGATACTGATAGAAGAACTCTCATTCTTCAAAGAGTTCAAGACAGGAACACTGCAGAGTTCAGCTTTAGGAGAAGACTAAGGCAATCAGGCAATATCATCGGTCAACTGGATGTTGAGGTAGACCCTAAGATTAGTTTCAAAGGGGAAACCTTGACTGAAGGCGCAATGGTAGAACCTGAGAGCCCTGTATCACCATCAACTGCTGCAGAGGTTCAATCCCTTGATGAGACACCTGCTGGTGAAAGTGCATCTCAACCTCTCTCTGGCCAGAGCTTGGAAGCTACACCAAGCAATAAAGGCCAAAGCTCTCTCCACCCTGAGTCACAAAGGTCTGTGAGTGACAAAGGGAAAAGAAAATTAACTTCTGAGGAGACTGAGGAGGAGGAGAGAGAGAGGAAAAGGAAGCTAAGGGGAGAATGTTCCTCTACTGGGTCTGCAAGACTCATGGAAAGTGCTATCAGGGCTGCCCCAAGACCAAATACTCAGGATGATGAGTTATGGGTAGTCAGGATCAAGTACTTGCATACCAGGAACTATGATATTGATAACATCATTTCTCTCCCCTTAGATGAGTTAAATGAACTGGCTGACATGGAACTATCAAAAGAGAGAAAAGAGGAATAGGATGCAGAGCTACTTCTTAAAATCAAAGAAGAAAGAAGACAGAAGAGACTCTACAAGCATGTGCCTACTCTCTCACCAGTTCAAGAAATTCATGAACAAGAGGATGTGGTTTCACAAGAACCTCAGGTAGACAAAGAGAAGGATAGGATCAACATGATAAACTACCTGAGTGTCACAGGCCTCTATCAGGCTGATACACTTCTTCCCTTACCCTTTGATTACATTGAGTTTGAGTACCTCAAACAACTTGAACCTGATATAGTCAAAGAAAGAAAGATCACTAAAAGAAAGTTAAGGGAAGAGGCTGTAAAGTCAAGAGCCATCATCCATAAAAACTTGAAGAAGTTTGCTGATAGGCAGAAGATGATGAGCTTCTTGAAGCTGTACGGATTCTATGGAAGGAGACTTGGTCCTATGTCTCTATCTACCATGGATGAGCACATCAGGGTAATCAAGCAGAAGATTCAAAAAGGTGAACTTGCTGACTTACACTCCCCACCAAGTCAGGTCCCTCAGGAAGTGGAGATTAAGGTTCAAACATTTAAGAAAACACAACCTGAATCTCCTGCTGAACCTCAACAAGCTTCCACTTTTGATCCACAGCAGGGATGTGTCCCCTCTTAATCTGAACCTGTGAGAGAGGAAGACCCAACTAAGAAAGACAAAGAAGATCAATCAGGAGCACCAGGCCAGTCTTCTCAGTTAAAAAGTTCAAAGAGGAGAAAAAGGATGGCTTCCACACCAAAGTCAAAGAAAAGGAAGAAAGAAGCATCCATCTCCAAACCTCAGGATGAGTCAGAACATCCTGAGGATGTGCAACTAGGGGATGCTCCACCAACTCCAATTCAAGCAGCTCCTCTAGTATCAGGAAGTCCCATCTTGTCTTGGACATACACTACAAATCCAGAAAGGTGACATGTCATAAGAGATCAAGGTGTTGAACATATCTACACATGACATGATATGTTCAATCTGCCTCTACATGATCTTTTTGACATGAGAAGACACTATGAGATTCTGAGTGATCCTGATCATCTTATGAAGAAAGGGATAGTCATCATCATAATAAGGACTGTTAACATCTGAAGTCTTCAAAGTGTTTTGGTAGCATCAGCCTAGGGGAGTTTGTAAGGTTATTTGTAAGGCTGATGCAACCCAAACACCCAAAGTCTCTCCTGCATGCATGCACAAGTGTACTGAAGTGGAATGCTTCGGAAGTTTCACACGTTGTCTTAGAAATTACTCTAAGTGTGAAATCTTCCGAAGCCAAAAGATGAAGTCTTCCGAAGCTTCAAAGATAAAGTCTTCTGAAGCCAACTATTGAAGACAGATTTCTTCTGAAGACTTTTTATCACATGCTTTTCTGATGTACTTTTTACCTAAAGCTGGACCCCTTTCTGCTGCAACTCTGATAAGACACCAACTTTACATGAGTTGGTGAAAAGGTCCATGCTTTTGGTAACTGTACATTTAGGTCTTGAGTCTGTAACTTTTCACTTTATGTACTTTATCCTTTTTGTAATATATTAGGATGTGAGCTATGGCATGTCATAGTCACTAGTCAAAAGGCAATCTGCCTTTTGACTCTACATTGATTTTGTTGTCCAGTTGGCCTTCAAAGTATGGCCGGCTGTAGGTTGTAGTATAAGTATTTCTGGTCCTTGTAACTTATTAGAAGAACTTTAGAAACATTTGTAAGGAACTAGAGAGCAATATACATCAACCTTGAAAACTAATTACTTGTGTTGTTCTTGTTCTGTCCCATATATACTTGTGTTTCTTAGTTCTCAAAACTGATTTTCCCAGTTCCCCATTTGAATCGTTAAGTGTTGTTGCACACTCTCCTCTTTGTGTTGTTCTGTTGTAAGTGCATAACCCTTCACCCGGTTCTGCAATTGGTATCAAAGCATTTCAGGCTCTTGATATAAGATCTCACCATCTTAAGATCCCTCACACATAGCCTCTTTGATAAATTATAAGGTGAATATGCAAAAAAGCAGAATCTATGGGGTCGGTCCCGTTAATATGCAGGTAGCAAACATAGCCTCTTTGATAAATTATAAGGCAGATTGCCTCCTATTTTAGTACCTTGGGCTGCCTATTGGGGGTAATATGAATCGGGTGAGCATGTGGAAGCCGATGATTGATAAGTTTAACAACAAGCTTTCTAATTGGAAGGCTAAATCGCTGTCAATGGCTGGGAGAATTACTCTATTCAAATCTATCCTAGGAAGCATTCCAACCTACTTCCTGTCATTATTCAAGGCACCTAAAAGTGTGTTGAAGACCTTGGAAGGCATTCGCAGAAACTTTGTATGGAATGGGGGCAATAAAATCTTATGGATAGCATGGGAGAAGATGTTGGCAAAAAAGCAGAACGACAGTTATGGTATTGGTGGGATCATGGAGCTTAATTATGCTCTAATGTCTAAATGATGGTTAAGGTACAAAAACGAAGAACAAAATTTGTGGGCATATTTAATTAAAAGCATTCACGAGAGTCCCAGATTCGTCGATCAAATGCCAATTAAAAAAGTCATAACAGGAGTATGGAAGAACATTATAAACATTCAGAATGAGTTTTCAAAAAGGCACATCCAGCCAGCTCAGCATTTGAAGGTCTCGGTGGGCATTGGTACGAATACTTTGTTCTGGATCGATCCATGGTTGAACGGGCTCTTAAAAGAAGCATTCTATTCCTTATTTAAAATAGCTAAAGTCAAAAAGGCCAAGATTCATGATTGTTACAGTCTATTAGGTGGAAACCAATATTGGGAATGGGAATGAAAATATGTTAACTTAACTATGGAGGAAGAATATGAAAAAAGGCTCTGCTAGAATTGTTACATCTTTGCAAGTTTCATGGGAAAGATGATATATGGTACTGGGATGGGTGTGAGGAGAAAACCAAGGCAGTAGGGTTCATAAGATTGCTGCTAGACAATGCCCGGGTGTGCTCCTTCAAGGCATCGGAGTATTGGTGGAATCCGTGGGTTCCTCCCAAGGTTCGTCTCTTTGTATGGAGAGCCATTGATAACAAAATAGCTACGAGATCAGAACTAATCAAAAGGAATGTGCTAACCGATTCAAACTTGTGCGTTCATTACGAATTGGTCATGGAAAACGTGGACCATTTGCTTGGCTCCTGCTTTTTTACAAGATCGTTATGGTGGAAAATATGCATATGGTGTAAAATTCCAACAGGGAGAACCTTCTATTCGGTAAAAGAAGTTTCGAGCTATATCGATGAACTACAACTTATAGATCAAAAGAAACAATTGGTACATGCCATTTAATCTGCAACTATATGGCATATTTGGAAGGCGAGAAACAATAAAATTTTTGATGGGAAAGCAACGACGGTGCTCAAGTGTGGTATGGATATAAAGGAGGAGGTTTTCTCATGGATCTCGTATAGAACAATATTGGCTAATCCTTCATGGGAGCAGTGGAATAGTTTCAGTTTTGTAATTTAGATGTGTTTTCTTGTACTTTCTGTTATTTTTGGTTTTGTTTTGGGCTATGTTCACCTTGGCCCAAGATTGTAGCTACTGGTTAATTCTTGAGTAATGAAATTTTGAAGAAAAAAGAAGTTAGAATAAGTTTATTATGATGACAATTTAGGAACACTTGCATAAAACACTTGTACTATATGCTTAAATAATTGTTCTAGGTGTCTTATAAAAATAGGAAATTACCAATCTAACAATGTGTTTTATATTATATAGTAGTAGAGATAATAGGTAGTGTTCAGGTTCAACACATTAAGGTGTTAACCTGCATCGAGAGTGGAAACCTAGACTTGAAATACTGAGTATACACTTCATTTTGCAGAGTACAAAACATCATTGTTTTCGAGACCGGATCAGACCTGGCGGTCCAACAGGGATTTGACCGGTTTGCATCAACTTGTTTTGGAGGGTTTTGACCGTCCGGTTTGTCCCGAATCCGTGGTCGGACCAGGAACCAGACCAGGGTCGAACCGAATTTTGTGTGTTTTTTTGTATTATAATCGGTAAAAACAAAGTGTCGAACAATAAATTAGTGTGTTTGACATAAGTTTATTGTTAAGTTTTTATATATAACTATAAAATACACATGTAAATTACTTATATTAAATTATATGTATAACTATATATATAATTATACTGTATATATAATTATACTATATATATAATTATAAAGTTATCCGGTTCTTAAATCTGATCTGACCGATCGACCCCCTTCCTAACCGGTTTTGAAAATATTGCAAAACATAGCTTATGTCCTCCTTGCTACATCCTAAGCGTTTACCCAAATCGTTCTGAGTCAGGTACCTTTGCGTTCATTTCACATGGCTCTTCACCTCATGAAATCGTGCATCAAATTCTTCCCAAAGTCTCCGGCCATATCTCCGGCGACTCCGGCACCACTCCGTCGGTTTCAAATCCACTTCGGCATCCTCAACAGCACCAACACCACATCGTTTTCACCCAATCGGACGTCGTTGTTTCATTACGCCACCGGCGACGATAAAGTTTCTCCGATCGGTAGAGAATTGGTGACGTTGTCCGACGAGAAACTGTTGAGTCAGTGTGAGATGGATACTTATAAAGCCTCCGGTCCCGGTGGTCAGCACCGGAATAAGCGTGAGAGTGCGGTCCGGCTTAAGCATATTCCGACCGGCATTGTTGCTCAGGTTGATTATGAACTGTTAGTTTCATCAAGTTCTGTGATTCTGTTATTATTGATTTTGTTTTGAAGATGATGTTTAGGAGTTGTTGGGATGTGCGTGTGGATTGATTGTTGTGACTTTAGTCTTTTGTATATTGACTGTGATTACTTAGGGTTAAAAAGAGTCGGATTTGGAGAATGAGGTGCTAGTTAACTATCTGTTCTTGCCTTGAGTGTGCAAATTGATTTTACACACTTCAGTGTCTCGTATGTTACGGATTGGTGTAAATTAGTAGTGGTGTAGAATGATAAGTAGGTTAGATGAGTTGTCGTTCTAAGAAGAAAAATGAAAAAGGTTACCTACCAGTTCTTTGCTTGAAGCAAGTGATTATCAATTTATGTTGTAATAATCACTCCAAACTTGCACATTTAAATCGAATTAATTTTGAAGACTTAATTGGAAAAAAAGGGTCCAAATTTGACTTCCTTATTTACTTTGATATATACACTTATGAATTTGCATTATAATTCACATCACCTGCATCCTCACAAAAAAAGAAAAGGGTCCAAATTTGATTATCTAACTTTAATTTGTGTGTTGTGTGTGTTACTGTTTATGATTGTGCTGTTTTGCTAATCTAGGCATCCGAAGATAGATCACAGCACAAAAATCGTGCGTCTGCCCTAGCTCGATTGCGTAGTTTGCTAGCTCTTAAAGGTACATGTTATCTTTATATTATGACCTAAAATCATTGGTTTTAAAAAGGGTGAGGTTCTTCAAGGCGTGAGGCGAGAGGGTTATGTAGGCAAGGCATTGTTTTATTTACAACCAAAAGTTGCATCTTTCTCATCTCTTGTACATATAAGCCTTTGTATCAAATAAACCATTCGTAATCTCTCTCTCTTTGGTCCTTTTCACATATTAGCCACTTACGTATCTGAATTTTGGCCCACATTGACCCAGATGTATTCCAAGCCCTGCCTCAAGGCCCTAAGCTTTTTCCAGTCTCACTGACCAAAACCAAGCTAGCATATAAAGTTTTCAGTTTTTTGTCCATTTCATAAACTTATTATATGGCGTCGAATTTGTCATTCTTAAAAATAATATATGACATCGACCTAGATGCCTACAAGATATCCTTAATGTTATGCATTTTACTTATGTGGTAATTGATGTATATTCTTGTTATTATGAACTAGTCAGGAACACTATAGATCTTGAAACATATACGCCTCCTCCTGAGCTTCTTCAAGTTCTTCCAGCAAAATCAACTATAAGAGGATCAGATTGTGGGCCTCAAATTGGGCCTAATAACCCAAAATTTGTTTTGGTATTTAACTCTACTTCTTCACTTTGGACTTCCAAACGTCAGTTTTTACTGTTGATTAAAAAAAAAAGCTTATGTAACTCATTTTCTTCTGTTTCTTTTCAGGGAATGCAAGCTTTATTAGATCTAATTTTTGCCGTAGAAGGTTCTGTATCTGATGCTGCAAAGAAACTGGGGTATGTAAACACCAATTGCTAAAGGCAACTTTTTACATATCATGTACATATCGATCATCAAACTACTGAATACTAAAAATGAACCGATACGCTTTTGTGGGGAGTTGAAATGTATTGCAGTATGGCATAGATATGGATTTATATGATTTTTATAAAGTGTCGATAAACTTTATAATACTCTTCTTTTTAGAAAACCATTTATGATACATACATCAACATTTAGGATGTTACATACATCAAAAATACACTTTGAAGACTTTTGTCCTATTTTACTAAGTTGCTATATAACCCAGTTTTTTTTTTGTTAGTTTACCCATTTGAAGTCACAGATGACTCACATATAAGCTAGCTAAAATACTTTAAATGTTCACTTATGTATATTGTTATCGTTGGCCTGATGGCATCTAATGGTCATTGCAGCTTAAGCACAGGAGCTCTTTCACGTCTGATTTTATCTGATGATTCTCTTCGTCAGGCTGTTAATGAGTTCCGAACATCTAAGGTATGATTATGATCTTTCATCATTATGATCTTTCATGGATGTAATTATTTTTTACTTAATATTTATATGATTAAACATTTAAACCTGAATCTTTTTGTGCAATATGTGCAGGGCATGAAGCCTCTCAAATAGTACTAGTCGGGAATTAACTTGCAATGAGGTAAATAGTTGCTACCCTAATACTGTTATAATTTACAAGGTGGATTAGCTACGGTGGCGGATTTAGGTTGGGAGTACCTGTGTCACACCTGCAAAGTTTGTTTTTTATGTGTTTTTGTACATTGTATATTCTCGGACACAGTGACACCTGTGAATAATCGTTGTGACAACTTAATGTAAGCCAGAAAACATTTTTTTTGTGGATTGGTTAAAAAGGACCATCTTTTTTTATGTGTAGAACCCCAAACAAAACAACTTTAAATTTGAAAAATTTAACCCAACTACTAATAAAGTCATTCAAAATTGTTTTTATTTCTATATTGTTACTCAATTTTCATTAGATGTCCCAATCTTATGAATGTTTTTTAGAAAATGTTAATTTTCTTTTCATAATAGTAGATTATATAAATGGAACATATATGAATCTTTGGTAATATTTACTGATTATTTTTTTCAATTTGACTTAAATTGAACAATTATAAAACTTGATTATTATTTAGTAAAGTTTTTCTTCACTGTTAGTTCCTACTTTAAGTTAAGTTTGCGAAAAAAACCATTGAATAGCAATGAAGATTTATATATGTTTCATTTATGTTACTTTTAAAAAAAATTTAACATTTATAAGAAAAGTTTCGCAATATTGAAGCACATATCGAAAGTTGTGTGCCTTTTTCCATGCAAAAAACGTTTAAGTAAATTTTAATTGAACACTTAGGAAATGTGGTTGCTATTCGGTGGATTTTTCTCTTTTTGTTGTTTGTTAAGTTGAATGCAAGCTATTTTGTTAAGTTAAAGCCCTGCTGGGTTGTTTTGCTTAGTTGAAAGCCCAGTTAGAGAGTTTTTCTTCACTGAAGCTTTGTGAGATTAGATTTGCGCAACCGACGATTGTTGCATTTGTTTCGAACATAAAGAATTACTTGCTAAAGTTTTTAATATAAAAGTTTTATAAAATGCCATTTTTCCAATAACATTGTAATTAATTACTCATATCATGTATTGAATTAATTTCAGTGGCCTAACCAAGCCCGAGAAATCTATAAATCAAGTTGATAGGCATCTGAAGACCGAACCCAAAACACTACGACACTGGAAAAAATTCCTGGCCCCTGGCAGTGCAAGCGATGTCCAACACACTGTATAGTTTAGACATGAATATTTAGCATATGTTTTGTTAATTTAAACCTATTGGCCTATTCTTTTATATGTTAAAGGATACTTTTTTTTCTGATTTTATATACGTTGAAAGAGATGGCTTGGCAACTAAGGGACTGAAAACTAGAATAGGTGAAAGACATTTAAAATTCTGATCTATTTATTAAAGATCTTTTATCACATAGTTTGATTTAAATCTTGTTAGAGTACTTTGACTGACGTTGGGGGCAACTTTGTGGATTATAGGAAGTCGCAGCACATGCATCTTGAAAAATGTAGGATTTTGTTGGTTCAAATGAGAATTTTAGCCTCACAATGCTAACTATGTTATGGGAATGACAGATCAAAGTGGTGAGTTTTACGGGTTTGGCTACGAACGGTTTGGTTTGAGGGTTTGAATAATTTGAGTTAATTACACAAATAGTATTTTGGAGTATGCTTAAATTTCAACATTTAGCCCTAACTTTTTGAGAAAAATATAGACTTGAATTCTGTGTCATATGTATTAGGGCTGACATAACAGGTTAGTCACGACACGATAAAACATGATGATTTGACATGCTAAACATAAACATGACACGATAACTTATCGTGACAAATTTTTTCAAACAGGAACCTGTTAAGAAACACAGGTTATACGAAATGACCTGTTTAGAAACCTGTTAAAACTTACTTGATGATGATGACGATGGCTGGAGTTGGAGATCTTACTTGAACAAGTTGTTCGAGATTAGTGTTGTTACGTTTGTTCTTCAAATCAGGTGTGATACTCACCCAAGCTCATTCTACTCCTACTAATAAAGAGTGTTGTAATATCTAATCTAGGTAGGGATTAATCGTTAATCGGCCCTAAACCCGATGCAATTTCCTGTAACCGGTCTTAGACATCAGTATTCGGTTAAAGTTGTTTCTAATGAGCCTAAAATCGGCCTAGGTAGTCAAAATTAGTCCCAAGCGTCCCAATATTGTTCCTAGGCGGCTCAAACAAAATTTTGTTTTCCAATTGATTTTAAAATCTTGCTAACCCTTTAACTTCTAATTTAACCTCGCCGTCATGAGCGTATGATCTGCAATGCTTGATTCTTTATGTTTAAGTTTAGTTGTTGAACTTTGAATTATTTTTTAGTATTATATATTCATCGTGATGTGTTTATATATGTTTGAAATTTAACATATAAAAATTATAATCCGATTAATCTCGATTAATTGTTAATTGTTACTCCACCGCTTGACGAACGTCTAGCGAGTTCTACAAATCTGCTAATAAGAAAACAAATCAAAAACACATCTATACCAATTATCCTACCACACAAAATCGAATCAAACAAAATCTTCAATCGATTTCTTTATGATCTTCCTCTCACAATTTGATCTTTAACCATTTAAATTTCACAACTGTGCAAATCAAGTTTAAACTTTCAACAGGAAAGCCTGAAATGCATTTGTTGCATACTTCACAAGATTTTACATAAAAAAGACAAATGGACAATTCACACCATTTCTTACATTACTCACTCAACCTACTTCCCTTTTGATTCTTGATCTCCACAGACATAGGTGGGATACTTTGTTGATGTCTAAAAACGTTGTACGGATCTATTTGTGTCTTTGCCTTCACCAATCGATCATAGTTTTTATTGAAGTACTTCTTTCCCCATTTCCTACCCATCTCTACCACATCATCATCTGTCGACTCAACCTTAGTTTTGATCCAATTCATCACTCCAAGATCAACATCCATGTAATTAACATACGCGACTCGTGGGTTGCGTGCTACATAGGGCGTCATCAAGTCATGAAAGGCCCGTATCCAAGCCATATAGTCATTGCTTTTGTCGTTGTCGATGTCTTTCCATTCAACTAGATACTGAATAGCGAAGATATTTCCTTTCCTATGAGGAAATGGAATCGAATCACTACTTATAGTATCCATTACACCACCGTACGGATCCAGAATTATATACCCTTTTGGTTGTTTCTCGAGTATGTCAAGTATGGTGGTTAGGCCAAATCTTGGAATCGGTTTCTGGACATAGTCTGATTTGGCCTTGTAGTACAGTTTGTCTTGTAAAAACCGGTTTTTCAAGTCTGAAATCGTGCTTTGATTTCCGAATCCTGAAAAGAAAAGAACAGACTCGATCCAATTCATTTCTTTACAATCATCTTCAACAATATGTAACTCTGGGAAGGTTTGGTTCATGATCGATAAAGCTTTGGTTTTCGGTCCCAAGTAGAACCCTTTGAATGTAGCCGATATGCCCGGTTTATTTTTCCGTTCGGGCAAACCCGCACCAACAAAAGACGATAGGTAGAAGTCGTCAGGCAATTTAGGCGCAACATACTGCCATCTATTTACTATATCAACCACTTCTTTCTTCGTACCTGGTCTAGACACGATAAAAGACGTGACTGTCTCTGGTACGCTTGATAATTTAATATTCCAAGCGTACACGATTCCCCATACCCCACCTCCACCACCCCGTATAGCCCAAAACACATCCTCCCCCATTGTGGCACGGTTTAATAACTCGCCCTCAGCGGTTACTAAAACCGCATCAACTACATTATCGGCCGCTAGGCCGTATTTCCTCGACGACAACCCGAACCCACCACCAGAAATGTGACCACCTATGCCGACAGTCGGGCATGACCCCGCCGAGAAACCATGGACATTGGTGGACTCAGCTATGGCGTAGTAGGCTTGACCAAGTGTCGCACCAGCTTCCACCCACGCGGTACCCGAGTCCACATCCACTTTAACATGGTCCAGTCTGGTAACGTCTATAACCACGAATGGACGCCCGTCCATGGCTACGGACGATGTCCCTTCGTAGCTATGACCACCAGACCGGACCCTGATTTCCAACGACGACTGTCTAGCACAAATCACTGTTTTCGCCAACTGTTCTTTCGTCTCCGGGAACACGATAACAGCTGGTTTCGGCAATGATGCACCCGAAAATCTAAGATTTTGAATCGAGAAGTTAAGAAGCTGATAATAAACCGATAATGATTCATTGTTCGGATTCAAAAGGGTCGAAAAGTTATGAACACTATACTGAGTTAAACACGAAGTGAAGCGATCAGTAGGTTCTTCGCGATCTTGATTTCGATCGTCGTGTTGGTGTTCATAAGCTAATGAAGGTATAGAAACATTCATGGCGGTGAAGAAGACAAAGATGGAGATCTTATGCAAACGATTATACCCCATAAAGACTGAATATAATTAAGCAATTGAATTTGAGTTCCTGTTGAAGGTGGATATATGATTTATAAGGATCGATGATTAATGTTAATATTATTTGAAGAATCATGCTGATTGTTGAGAGAAGACAAACTGAAGGATGTAAACCGGATACTAACAAGCCGGCCATGGCAATTTTCTTAATTTCTTGAAGAAATTATTATGCTGCATGCAAACAAACTGAGCTTTCTGCAATAATATTATAAGATAAATAAGAAAAAAGCGTGCTATTAGATCGGTCATTTAGCCTCTAATTGAATTGAGAAAAAATAAGCGAGCCAACGAACCAGCTACAAGCAAGTCAACAAATTAACCAGCTAACAACCAAGCCAACAAACCCGTTAAAATGCAAGCCAAAAAACCAGCTAAAGTGCGAGCTATGAGCAGTGACGACTACATAAATTTTCAGTACGGGGGGCAAAAAATAAATGGTCTAAAACGGGTCGGGTTAAAAATTAATATAAACTTTTTAAAAACACCTAATAAACAAAATATAAACAATCAAATCAATAAAGACAATAATTTAACATAAAACACAATTAATATTTTATAGGTTAGAAGAACAAATAGAGTTATTAAAAAAATAAATTGAATAACTAAACTATTCTTCAAGACACCAAACATTTATGTTTTTACTCCTAAAAAATGGGACCCGTCTTTAATGTTTGTGCGGCCATCTCAAAATATTATATGCCCCTATTGGATTTTTTTTTTCAACGGCCAGCAAAACAATTATTAAGTAGCTAACAAGAGTTAGCAAGAGATACAAAAGGAAAATACAAAAATAAAGACAGAAGTACACATTAGTGTACATCATCAAAGCTAGTATCAAGAACACATAATGATTTCAAGCAACCTAAACTTTTATTATAATCAGAAAATCAACTCAAAAATGATTATAAAACTCATACCTATATATAACCCAACATGGCCAAGAATTTATAGTATTAATCCTACTTGATTAATCTTTATCTAAATACAAGACTAGTCTATCTATAATTTGAATTTTGAACTCCTCCTTTTCTTCAACTTAAGATAAAGAAATAATTGTCACTACAAGAAAAATAGTTTATTGTGTCCAAGTTTTTTGCGGCGACAACTATTTCGTCGCAAAAAGGCACTAAATGACAAAAAATATTACTTTTATGACTTTTCAAGTCAAAAACATTTTTTGCGGCGATAGTTTCGTCTCAAAAAAGTCATGATCGTAAATAATTTTTTAGTTTTTCTAATATTACGATAATCTTTTTAAGGGCGGAAAAATTCCCGGTAATTCATTTGCGGAGATATTTTGCCTCAAAAAATATTTATTAATTATTAAATATTTATTTTTATAATTATTTTTAGCCAAGTTTTTTGCGGCGATATTTTCGTCGCAAAAAAGGTTTTTGAAATTTTAATATATTTAAATATTATAATCTCGTCGTCGCAATATGTTTATTCCGGTGACATATCGCCGCAAAAAATCCCCCAGATTTTTTATAGTCGGGATTTCAGATTCGTTTCACCATTTACAACCCCACCC
>BJCO01744319.1:0-12389 GCA_018326465.1 Flaveria floridana | reverse complement strand
TAATGCATGCATTCATTCATCATGTTCCTCTTTCATTATCTTCCACTTTACGTTACATAATACTTTCATTACATTTATTAATCATAACGCGTAAAGCCACGGAAAGATAAACACGTATCAAAACAAGGAACATCGACATTTACCAATCATCAGTCATCACCATCATACAGGGCTACATCATACTTAACATACATACATCATACATAAACATGCAACACTATCATCATCATACCCAACATCACTTCTAAGGCCTCAACGACCATCTTACATGTACTTACGGGAACTACATCATAGTAACACACAAAGCAAACATAACATAAATAAGCTAAACCGCCCCTAGATATCATTTCTTAGCACTTAAATTCTACTTCCCAAAACAAATGTGGACAAGCAAGAACAAATGTGGATGAAAGTATTTAGAAAATATTCTTTAGAAAATATTCTAAGTGTCTAAAGAAATGCTGATGACACTGTAGCAAATGTGGATGACACTGTAGCAAATGTGGATGACACTGTAGCAAATGCGGATGGAACTGTAGCAAATACGGATGGAACTGTAGTAAATGCGGATAGAACTGTAGCAAATGCGGATGGAACTGTAGCAAATGCGGATGAGCAATGTGGATGAAAGTCTTCAGAAAATATTTTTTCCAAAGAAATGTTGGTATAGCAAATGCGGATGACACTGTAGCAAATGCGGATGACACTATAGCAAATGCGGATGACACTGTAGCAAATGCGGATGACACTGTAGCAAATGCGGATGACACTGTAGCGAATGCGGAAGAACAAAAGAAATGCGGATGAACAAAAAGAAATGCGGATGAACAAAAGACTTAGCTGCTGAATGTTCAGCAAATCGCTATACCCCGAACCCAATCTGTCATTTTCGACCTCCAAGCTCACCCAAACTCATTTTAAGCCCAAATCAACCATCCTAAATCTTAGGAATGCATACTATGACACCATTCAAGCACACACAAGCCCGAAATCAAACTCCAAACGCACCACACGTAATCACACCCAAATGGGTCAAACACACACACACATACAAAAACGGGTTTACTATGTGTTCCAGCCCCAAATCAGTTGAAAACAAGTAAAATAAGGGTCCTAGAACTCACCTTGACTGCTCCCAAGCACAATTCCCTCAAACCCAAGAACCCACTTGAAGGTCCAGCACCTAAAACCCATGAAAGCAAGCACTAAACACCATAATATTGGCCCAGAAGCTCGAACCCAGCAGAAAACAGGGAAGAAACACTTGAAACTTTACCTTTCTTGAAGAACTTCCACTTTCTCTCTCTAAAACCAGCTGAGAGCTTTTCTTTTTCTAGGATAGAAGGTTGAATGATGTGAGGAAGAAAGTATGGCAGCCCTTTCTTATTTTAAACCCTCACCATGTTCAAGGTTGGTCCTTGCATGTTTTTAACCCTTTGCTTTTGAACTAGTTTCCTATTTGCACCCTTACTTTTCTTTTTTTTCTATTCTTTTTAATAAATTTCGGGGTGTTACACTTAACTCATTTATGCTAACAATTAAGAGCTTACCTTGATCTTCTTATGTTTCATCATGATTTTTTATTCGTTTTTCATAGGCTTTAAGTCATCCCATAGCTTCCTTAAAAGGCATGTTCCTAATTTTTAAATATTGCTCTGGCTACGATTGGTAAGTGCTTTTTTGGAATCAAGTTGTGTGTCTTTCTAACAATTACATCATTTTAAAGGTGTGAAGCAGAGTTTTAAACTTGGGTACTATCTCACTTAGCTTGCCTGAAAAGTCATTGATTGTCTCACTTTCCTTCATCATTAGCATCTCTAACTCACTCCTCAAGGTTTGTAAATGTGTTTTCCGAACTTGATCGATTCCTAGATAAAAAAACTCTGATCAATTCTCATACATCGTGGGCTTTCTTATGTTTTGTAACTTGAAACAACAATATTTAGGCGGGGGTTTGATAAATGGAACATATTGTTGAGTCATCAAGAAGACACAAACATATAAGATAGAGGTAGCAAAGATGAAGATTTTGAGGTGGGTGTGCGGGCACATAATGTTAGATGGATAAGAAATAAAGTTTTTCAGAGATAGACTAGGAATAGCTAGTGTATAAGGTAAGAGAAGAAAGATTAAGATGTTTAGGTCATGTAAAGAGGAGGTAAATGACATCATCGTTTGAAGTAGTCGAGTCCCTTACGTTATAGGAGGAGGAGTATAGGCATGCCCAAGCTGACTTTGGATGAGAGAATTAGACATGATTTGTTAGAGTTTTATCTCTCTATGGACATGTTGAGGATAGAGGTATGTGAATATGTAGGATTAAGGTTATGCGTTTAGGGGAAGGTCCGGATATGTCTTATACATGTTTTAGCTATGCCTTATAGGATTAGTTTTTTTTTATCATTCCATTAGCCTTTGATTGTTATCAATTGTTTGCCTATGGAAATTATGTGCTTCTTGATAATTGTATATTGTTGCTCACCCTATGCTTCTTGTTGTCTATAGTATACGAATGCCTTATGATCGTGTGTATATTGTTGTGCATTGTATGTTTCCAAGCGCTTATCGTATTAATGATCACTTAGTATGTGTAGTTTGTTTATGGCCATTGTGTATTCCTTGTTTATATTGTTGTGCATTATATGCTTCTAATGGTCTATTGTACGTTGATTGTGCATTGTGTCCTTTATTATATTAATTTCTTTGCTTTATTGTTTGTTCTGGAACCAAGGGCTCTTTGGAAGTAAACTCTATATTCCCTATGTTATATGTAAGGTTTGGCTACACATATCACCATCCCCAAACTTTATCAATAGTTTAACTATATATGCGACTTTATTGGGTATGGTTAAAATTAAAGTAGTAACCAATAAAATTCCCCAAAAAATTATTATCCAAGGAATTTGAAGTTAAGAAAACTAAATTTAATTGGTTAATATATTACTACACTACCTAAAAACAAAGGAAAAAACTACTTAAAGGTATGATTTATGTAAATAGATGTGTATGTTTTAGGTTAGGATATGTTTAGATTATCGGCCTATTCATGTAAACAAGTATGTATGTTTTAGGTTATCGGCCTAATAATACCCGTCCTCAATCTATACCAAATGGCTCTTCATCAAATTGATGTTCATTTACCCATACAACACATATACAAGGTAAAGAACTCAACAACCATATACTAATGGGCAAGTATGCTTGTCAGGGGCGAGACTAATACTCCTGTAAGTTCAGATCGTATAGATTGCATAATCCACTTCAAATGTCATGTTGTGAGGGTTATATACAAACAATAGAGTATAATAAAAGCAATCAATAAAATAATAAAACACACCATAAAGAGGTTAATATCTCCAAATCTTAAACAAAAACCCAAAAATGTAATGTAACACACCTAAAAACATTCTACCAGTTAATAAATAAAATCCAGGTATATCAAAAACATGTAAAACTCAGACCCCAAGTATAGTTTAGAAACCAAAAACTTGAAAAAATCAAGTTAAAACCGAACAAATCCCGTTCAATCTTCAAACAACCTGGCAGTGAAAAAACACAGATTTTATCCTTTGGTATCTCCAGCCACTATGTCCCCGTCAAAATCTTGATTCAATCCTAATAGGCAGATCTATACAAACAGCCAGCCTTTCTCATTTACTGCAAACTGCAAAATCTCAAATATCTTGATTTTTAAGATGCTGAAGAGCTCGGGTTCGTAGACTCGTCACCAGCTGTCACCTCCTCACTGTCTAGCTTTTTGGAATCAGTCAACCCTGTTTCTATAGTTCTCTCTTCGGTGGCTGATGATTCCTCCAATGAGAGCTTTTGTAAAGAAGTTTCTACAATTGAGCCATCGGTTGTTGCATGTGGTGACTGGGAGCTGGAATCAAGTGGAAAGTTGACGGGTGGATTGACCCATTTTTTCCAGTCGTTACGCCTTCTTACAGTTTCACCCTGCATAGTAACCAAAAAAATAACAGTGGTGGTTTCTGTACAAAAGTACCTCAAAATAATGAAGTACGAACCGAAACATGCAAAAATTATAAAATTTTGGGATCTAATGTCTAACACGTTCAATATACAATGAGTGTTTGGGTTGACGTGTTTAATAGAACAAGTCATGTTCATATTTGACCTGGTTAACAATCTAATAATAAAGGTTGACCTGCGAACTTGTTTAACCAAACAAGTCAAATGTTTACAACTTGATTACTACCAGCCAACTCATTTGACACATTTATATAAATGGATTAATCATTTGATTTTCAGGTTACAAGATTTTAAGTGTGTCCAGGTTAGGGTATACGTTTCTAACATGAATAAATATATGGGTTCTGTCTAAGTTGGAACAATTCAACCTTCCAACAAGAAACCAGCCACGATTAATACCCCTAATTTTAAATAGAGATCTGCTAGAACCGCATACACGCTTCTACAGAGTGCTTGTGAGAAAAAAGTGGGAGAGATAAAATGGGGTGATTTAGCGTTTAAACACACACACACACATATATATATATGTGTGTGTGCATGTATACATAGTTTAGGTTTAGGTACACTACTTGGTTACCCAAAAAAAAGCTGCACAAATAATACTCATATGAATATAACATGAACTTAAACTCGTACACAAATCTTATTATACTTACGAAAAGGTAAACATAAAGAATAGAACAATCTACCTCGAAAGGCAGACCTGATTAGTTGGAAAACTGTAAAAAAATAATCTACCTTGAAGGCAGATCTGACTTGTTGGAAAAATGTCAAAACAGGTTCAGGTCAAAGCATGTAATTTTTAAAAGTAGGTCAAGGATTAAGTCGATCATCAACCCTTTTACCCACTTGTCTTTAAATTCTACAAATAAAATTAATAATCATATATGACTATAAAAACCATACAGCAATTATAGTATCTAGTTTGTTTGGAGGTATAATAAACTGGAATTATATTTGTGGTGTCATTCAACCTGTTTGAGCTGCTCAACCTATTACCTTTTTAGATAATATTCTGAAGTTGACCCATTAGAGCCTTAAAAGAATAAACCATAATCAACGCAAGTTATGTTGATCCACCTTTAATGATATTTCATTGAAAAATAGTGCTCCGATATAATAGAAATTTGATAATGTTAATTGGATTCAAATTCGTTACAGACACAGATTTTCAACATCCATCGTATAAAATTTTGAACATATATGTTAAATCCTTTAGTCAACTCCAAAATCGAATAACAGTGCATTACTATTTAATTTGCATCTCTCTATTTGGTTCCATACAAGAAGTTCTACTATAACGTTGGGACACTCCAGTCTAACTGTATCAAGGACGAGTCTTTCAATATGGTTCTTAATGCAACTTCCGAAAAAGTGACAGTTGATTGGTGACCTACTTAGAGATTAAAATAATTTAGTATGTTAAAATTGTAGTTTTATTTCAATACTTGTTTACTCTTCTCCATAACACTCTTCTCCGAAAAAGTGTTAGTGTATAGGTATCTTATCGAAAACATAGATAAAAACCCATGTAAAAGATGAAAAGAATAATAAAATGAGCTCTAAAAAAATGAATGTGTTAAGATAGTAAGGGTTAGTAGTCATGACATTCCTTAATACAACACAATTAAGTAATATAAAAACACATTAAAAAGAAATTGACAAAAACAACTAAAGGAATTAGTCATCACCCAAAAATCAATTGAAGATATTTAAACAAGAAACCAAAAAAAATCAGACGTCGACAAACTTATAAAAGAGATCATGCCTTAATTCTGCTCTAGTGAACTTCATATGTTCTAAATAAATTAGTGTGCACGTATTAGAGATGGCAATAAGGGTAGCATGGGTAACAGCAAAACAGGTTTGTGTTAGACATGACAATATTTAGTATGAGTCAAGTTGTGTTAACCACTCAACCCAAAAGCACATTTTGTCCAATTTTTAGAAACTTATAATAGATAAATAATGCACTAAACATGGTAAACAAAACAACATGTTTACAATATTAATCCAATGTTGAAATTGAACTTGAGTAAGTTGCGTAAAGTAAAAATGTATTTTCACAAAACATGAGCCAATTTTTATTCGACTCATTTGCTTGGTTGAAAAATGTGTGCATCATGCGTGCAATCCGTGCATAATGTCACAGGCGCACGATGCGGTGATGGAATGCATTGCACTTCCATGACATGCAGAGGATGCGATCCTGGTGCCGCACATCAGTATTTGAACATATTAGAACTGCTGTTCATACATTAATTTTACACATTGTATATTGATTCACAATATATATATATATATTGCTTGAATCACCTGATGTTTATATATTGTCTAATTTTATTGAGTTTAGGACTATGATTTTATACATTTATAAAAGTATTTCTGTTTGTGATTTTATAACTGATTACATATGTAACAAATGAAAGTATAAGAGACAAATCGATATTATATACTTAATAGCTGTTTTACTGTGTTTGAATAACCTGTTTATTATTTTTATACCTGATTCATAAATTATAAGTGTGTTCTTCTGTTTATGTATGTTTAAGTGTGTTATAAGTGTGATATATAAGGGGCTTTTATGTTTAAGTAATAGCAATATAAATATGGTTATGTATAATAATTTTTTAATATCCTTCTAACAACAAACGTCTTGCACACGTGATGTGCGAGCATCCTGCATCAGATTTTGTACCCAAACCGCATTGGAGCACCATAATTCAAATCGAACATTCATAAGTAAATGTTAGAGACTGCCACCTCTAGCATACATAGGTTATTCAGTCATTGTATAGAAGGTACCTGAACTTCAACAATAGCTGAGTCTTTTATGGAACTCAAAACCATTTGCAAATCACCAGTCAAACTTTTGACCTGGAAAAAGATGCAGAAAAAAAGCGCATCAATATTTAATACCAGTACACAGCTTATGTAAAGCTAAATACACTTAATTTGGGTAATATTTTACACCGTACTAGTAAAAAACAAAAACTTAATTAAAAGAAGAACCAGCTGATCACGGTTATAGTCACCAAAAGTATATCTTTTATGCTTTCAATCTCCTAAATTGCGTTGTTCAAAACAATTAAATATTTTCAATCTAATAATATAGTTACTGTAATCATATTTGAAGCTTAATTAGTTAATTATTTAGTATTTTCAAGAATGGACATAAAAGCACTAAGGTAAACCCAAACAACCAATTTGACGGAGTCTACAAAACACTAGTTTTGGCCCAAACCCAGTTTGAACTTTAACCATTACCCAACAAGCTCATCTTGTCACTTCTAGACAAAGAACATGCCCTGATCCGAAGTCATGAACTGAATGAAAGATTTGTGAAGACATGTACAACAATGCAAAGGATATACAACTAAAAATGTCAGTTTGTTGTAAAAAGATGCGATTTTACCGAGTACGCTTGTTTGATTTTTTTTAGCTAGAAAAGACTGACAAAAGGCGATGTGTAACTTAGAGTTAAGTATAAATGTTTCTGTTAGATGCGGAACTGAAGCTAACTACAAAATGAAAATGAAACTGTGAAAGGAAAAAAGACTTAGTCTGCAAAAATTCAATAGAAAAACTAAATTGTCTGTTATTAGTACTACTAATAATTACTTAATTATGTAAATCAAAAACCATACTGAAAACTTGCTACCATGGTATACTCGTGAATAGAGAACAAACACACATGCATACATAGACAAAGCCTACCCACTTTCTACCATTGCCTTCCTAGCTAACAAAACCCCTTCTTAAATAGATATTTCAGATATGATATAGATAACCAACAATATCATTTCCTAATTCAAAACTAGTGATAATTAAGCATAGTTATAAAAATAAACAGATTGTCAATTTGTCAGAAACATTTCTTTGATATGGTGTAGATAACCAACGATATCATTTCTTAATTCAAAACTAGTGATAATTAAGTACCTTGAAAAATAAACAGATTGTCAATTTGTCAGAAACATTTCCTTGTATAAGACAATCAATAGGTCCTGTATAATAGAAAATTTCTTTCAAAACTGTGAACTTGCATTTTAATATTGCATTTTAATATTGTACAAAATAAACTTGCAACAAATTAAAATGAAATGCAGCAAAACATCTCTAGAGTCAAAAAGACACCTAAAACTTCAGCTGCTGAACTTAGAAACATATAACTTAAATGAAAGCAATGATTTTTAAGGAAAAAAAATTAAGAAACCCTTCATTTAGTTTATAACAATACAAAACTAGTAATGTCTTCTATTAGAATCTTTCGCAAACTCATAATTCAAATAACTTTATACAAGCAACTACCACATAATTCAAATAAAACTCAAATTGAAAACCACATGACTTTATTACAGTTAATGTGATGATCTCGGATGCTTCATCCCAATTCATAAATGTCTCGCATGAACAATACAACAAAAGATAACAAATGAAAAGTACGGATGAGTCTTGATTCATAATCAAATAAAAAGATTACTTACTCTGTGAAATCCAGCTATTAATTTGATAGGCACCCAGCCCTCTTCATCCATGTTTGACCTCAAATAATGGTCTTTAACCAAATTATCATCACTGTTCGCAAAAAATATGATGTTAAAAAAATTTGTTAAAGAAAACAAAATATCAGTAAGCAAATTCAACATGCCTGAAATAATATTCAATCTGATGTAGTATTGAAACAGACAACGTATCCACAAGTGGTGCTGCGTGAGGGAGAAAAGGTGGCACATAAACAAGTGGTGGTGGCGGTGGAATCTCTGCACAAGGTAAAGTTAGGACAAACTTCTTCCAACAACGTAAAAAAAAACACACTTACGGGGAACTTAGATGCATTTGAAGTATTTTGTGCTATCAAATAATCATAAATGGATATTCAGATTTATCAAACATTTAAAAATATTATTATTTGATTATCTACTATCTTCTATATGAACTTAGACTGTAATATCACATAATCACTTCCAAGATAGACATCCAAACAACCCCTAAGAACTCACCATAACCCATGGGTGCACCATATGGTCTTATAGGCTGGGGAGCAATAAAAGGAGCAGAGCCCAGGTGAGCAGGTTGCACATAACCCCTAAGAGGGGGAGGAGGCGGTGGAGCCCCATGATGTGGCATAACACCACCATGACTTCGAGGACCAAACCATTCACGATCATGATGATCCCGCCTACCACCAGGACCATTGTTAACATAAGTCCCACCATCACCACGCGGCCGGGTCCCAAAGTTATTCCTCTTCCTATTGACAGGCTGATCATGCACAGGATGTGCAGGGGACCCAATACCACCCACTGGTCTTGCCGGAACAAAACCATTATACGGAGCATATGGAGCTTGCTCCCTTACTGGAGAATCCAATATCGCTGGCACAAAACCACCATACGGCGTAGTATAAAGAGGATATGGGGGCAGTGGCGGTGGAGGTGGCGGCAGCCGATTGTAGCCACCACCCCCTGCACCTCCACCTCTTTTCATTGACCTTTGCCGCACAGGGTGGCTATGGTTTTGATTAGAATGCTGGCTTGCGTTAGGTTTAACAGGCTTCTGAGGTGCTTGTGAAGTTATTACAGGTGCCTGTACAAAAGCAATAGCCATTTACAATTGGCATTCAACTTATAAACATATATAACTGATCTTATAAACAATGAATCAATAATCAATAAAAAAGCTTAATAGAGGATAATTAAACAACATCGGAAGACCTGAGAGACGGTGAGTGATCCATCAGATGTAGATTTAGAAGACGACGATTCCGATTGAAACGACAACGACTTCGGTAACGGCCGAGACAACTCCGACAACGCCGGCCACGACGCCGCGCCCATCACCGGCGTACTACTCCCCTCCACAACACCGTTGGCCAAGGGTTTATTCCAAGCCGACCTTTTCACACCACTCTCATTCTCATTATTACCACCATCAGAACCCTCCTGGTGGTTCTGACTCTCCACCACCGCCACCGCCTCCGCCGCTGCCGGATCCTGCCGCTCCGTCACCGGCAAGTGATCGGGCACTCCAGACGGCGGCGTAGGAGCGACGGCGTCGGGGTCAGCTCCGCCGCGAACAACCTGAGCCCACGGCAGAGTGCTCCGGTGGGAGGAGCCGTTACCGGTGGCGGTGGATGAATCGGAGGTCATTGTGCTTGTGAATTGAAGGCTAATTAGCAGCAATGAGGGTAGTGATTGAGTGAAGAAGGGGTTAATGGTAGAAATTACACATGAACATAATTAGGGTTTTGAGAAAGTGTAGTGTAGTGTAGTGATCGAGCCGTCGTCGACAGCAACAGCCACCACAAGGGAATGATCGGAAAGTGACGACAAATCGAGGGGTTTGGTCAGGGCTTTTGGGACTATAAATCATGGCCCATTTACTCTTTTTTTATTGGGCCTAGTATGTGTTTTCACTTTGGGCCTATATCCATTTCTCACAACTCACAACAAAACTTTTTGAAAATTTCATGTTTCTAAGACAGATTTTAAATTTCAATTTTAAAACTGGTTTTTATAGTACTGGTTATTGACCGGTTAGGTTTCGGTTTAGGTTCTCTAGTCAGGTTGGATGATAGGTTTTTATGTGCAAATCTTACTTAGGGGTTGTTTATTTCAGTCTTTTAATGGTTCAACACTTAATAGTTCAGACCATTTGTTTCGTGAACAAATGTCTGAAATGTTCAGACATTTGCCTCTAAATGGTTAAGCATTATACTAATGCTGAATGGATAAGGCCTCTTATCTGAATTGGTCAGACATTTGTTTTTAAATAGTTAAGTAATATACTAGCTCTTAATGATTCAGACCTCCTAATAGTTCAACATTTAATGGTTCAGACCTTTTACCGATTCAACACTTAATCGTTCAGAAATTATCAAAGAGTCCATTCAATTGTAAGAGTCAACTATATTTATACATGAGTGACTTGATTCTCCTGGAGTATCCATGCTATTTATAAATATATGTTTATACCGTGCATAATGGTTCAAAACAAAGATACTTGCACAACTCGAAAAGAGATAACATAATAACTACACCAACCATGTATTAAGAGCATTCACATCCTACCATTTATATATTTATGAGTGTATATATTCTCTATATTACAAAAATAATTTTAAGTTGTAACGAGTGGAAGATAGAGAAGATGCTACTGTTCATTTCTATAATTAATAAAACACCGTTCATCTTTATTAATTTTTTAATATTTTTTTAAAATACTTATAAGTAGAGCGGAGAGAAAATTTAATGCTAAATGTATTAAAATGTGTTATTTAATTGAAAAGAACAGAGAGAGAAAAAATAATAAATTTAATGTAATTATAGAGATGCGAGATTTGAATACTCTTACATCTTTAAAAAATAATATTTAATATATAGGGTTAATTTCATATTTACCCTTGTAAAGTTCAATTCTATCATATATACCAAAAAAAATACAAATATCATATATGTACCTAAAAGTAACAAAATTACCATCCTACCATTGGTAAAACTGAAAGGTTTTCTTCATGGCCGACTCTTCAAACTTCGGGGTTTCTTCAAACATCAAAGTCGACTTCTTCTCCAACATCCAACGTTAACTTCTTCTCCATCGGAGGGTGAATCCATAGCCGACAACCCTTCAAACGTAAGGTTTTCTTCAAACATCAAAGTCAACTTCTTCTCTAACATCGAATTCTTCTCCATCGGAGGGTGAATCCATAGCCGACTCTTCAACCTGCAATCGATCATCCATGGCCGACTCTTCAACATGCAATCGATCACATGCCGACTTTTCGACCTCGATCATCCATGGCTGACTCTTCAACCTGCAACGATTAAGCGGTGAAAACACGCTGAATTTTGATTAGGTGAGTTCAGATAGGTTGTATTTGAGCAAAACTGTGATTTCTGTTACTATTTGTGTGCATCTTATTGACTTATTGTACATGTGATTTTGTTCATCAATGTATTACTAGTAGAGTTGTTAAATTGCGATTGATAAACTGTGCATGTTTGCTACTATTAAATGTGATTTTTCACAGTTTTTGTTCTATAATATCAAGAAATGTCTTGAGTTTTTATCGTCATGTAACACCCCGAAATTTCCCGAAACAAGCTATTTAATAATAATGGACTTTTAAAGGTTAATTTAAGAAATAAAGGAGTAAATTAGTGGGCTATGGATCAAATTAGCCTTAATGGGCTAGACTTGGTGGGTTTAAGGGCCCTAATCAGCCCTTAAACATGCATAATCAGTTCCATTCCATCACATTACAACCCTAGCCACCAAATTCGTAGAGAGAGAAAGTAGAGAGAGAAAGTGAAGAAATTCAAGATTTGGAGCTTGAAGGTTTGAAGGATTGAAGTTCTGGTGGATTGGAGCATCAAAACACAAGAAAAGAGCAACAA
>BJCO01744318.1:0-12575 GCA_018326465.1 Flaveria floridana | reverse complement strand
ATTAAGTTGCAGGTCGCGACCGAGGAGAGGATCAAATGTGGTGTTTGTGCGTGTTTCATACTAAATTGAATTCGATGGAAGATTAGAAACGATTAAACGTTTGTGTAAGTGCAATTAATTTGATTATTACAGAGTGTTAATGCTCGAACGGTTTTGGAGTTTAAAGTGTTTCGGTTATATAATCGTTTAGGCTCTTAATCGATGTTTTAACTCGATTAAATGATGTTTAAAGTTCGAATTATGTGCTAGAATGGTTCGGGACGGTTTTTTGGAATTAAAAATGATGAATTCCGATGGTTATGGAGTTGGCCGGAGCCACTCCGGCGGTGGCCGGAGGGTCGCCGGGATTACGGGGGTGAAGGGGGGTTGGTTTGGTTTTTTTTCATAATTACACAAATGGTCCCTGCGGTTTACATGAGTTGCCACTTAAGTTTTAAGGTAAATAATTTACAGATTAACCCCTGAAGTTTGAAATGTTATTATTTTATGTAAATACTTATTAATTACAAGTTTAAAGTTTATAAAATCTAGATTATTATTGCTAATATTATTATCATTAACATTATTGTTATTATTATTATTATTGTTAATATTATTATTATAATTATTATTTTATTTAAGATTATTATCACCTTAAATAATAATAGGTAAACATTATAACACTTATAATGTTATTATTATTCATTAATTTGTTAATCACCAAATTAACTTTTAAGTATAACAAATCCTTCAAGTTTCAAAACGACATAAAAGGTCCTTTTATAAACTTAACGAAGTTAACCTTTTAATTAACAAAAATACGAGATGTTACATAGTGTGACGTAGTGTCATGTAGTGTGACGTAGTGTGACGTAGTGTGACGTAGTGTGACGTAGTGTGACGTAGTGTGACGTAGTGTGACGTAGTGTGACGTAGTGTGACGTAGTGTGACCTAGTGTGACGTAGTGTGACGTAGTGTGACGTAGTGTGACGTAGTGTCACGTAGTGTCACGTAGTGTCACGTAGTGTCACGTAGTGTCACGTAGTGTCACGTAGTGTCACGTAGTGTAACGTAGTGTAATATAATAGAGAAAGGCTCACATACAAATTTTCTAAAAAGGGTAAGAAGGATTAAAATGTTGACACGTGTTATTTTGATCAAAATTAGGTTAGGGGCAAATTTGATAATAATCCCCTTCTCGTATTCCACCTTTTTTTAAACATTTATAACTTTTACATACGATATTATTTTTAAGAAAAAAATACACCATAAAAACGAGTGTTTTTTAATCTTTAAAACACATATAGTGTTGATATAAAAAATAAAGTTTTTTAACTCGTTGTATAATTCATCAAGTCATTGTACAATATTCTGAATTGATGAGGATTATATAATTATCTAATGAGAAATACACAATAAACTTAAAAAGTTTACATTTATCATTATTGTGTTATGCGAAAAATTATCATTTTAAAAAGCACAATGCATAACACAATTGTCAACAAACACAATGAGTAGTACAATAACCAATACTAGACTTGATGATTAGCAATAAATACAATGAGCTGCTTGACGAGGATTACACAATAGCATATTTAGGATTACATAATGAACTAAAAAATGTAAAAAAATACATTTTCAACATTATTTTATTTGAAAAACATCATTTTTAGAAAGCAAAATGCATAACACAACAGTTAGCACTAGACATTGTGGGTAGCACAATGACCAACACTATACTTGATTTAGCAATAGACATAATGAGCTGTTTGACGATGATTACCTAATGATCTGACCAATATTACATAATGCACTAGAAAATACATAAAAAAATACATTTTTAGGATTGTGTTATTTGAAAAACACAATTTTAAAAAACACAATGGTTAATATTAGACGCAATGAGTAACACAATGACTAGCACTAGACTCGATAGCCAACAATAGATACAATGAGCTCTTGATAGGGATTACACAATAACCTGATCAGGATTATACAATAAACTGAAAAAACGTAAACAAATTACATTTTAGCATTTTGTAATTTGAAAATTATCATTTTTAGAAAACAAAATGCATAATAAAATGGTCAACATTAGCCACAATGATCTGATAAATATTACACGATTACCTGGTATTATACAATGAGCTAACGAATATTACATAATAAGCTGAAATAACGTAGTTATAGGCGTTTTAAAGATTAAAAAACACTTGTTTTATGTTGTATGTAAAAGTTATGAGCGTTTAAAAAAAATATGAAACTTAAAAATGTGATTAAGATTAAAATGCCACTAACCATTGGATCTAAAGCTTCAATTATTTAATCATTATGCCATTGAATTTTCTTAGCCTTTGAATCTAAGATCTAATAAATAATAATCATTCTCATTATTTTTAGTTTTTTCTCACTTTTTACAACATGTCCACACTATATAATAATATATTTAAGAAAAAATTGGCCCTGGGCGATCGCCCGGCTTGCCCACCCCAGGGCCGGCCTTGCAAGTAAGATAAAGTCAAATTACTAACTTCTATTGGATTTCATATTTTCACCAGAAAATCAAAACACAAAGCTCATGTATAGAGATTGTTATCCTAATTGGGCTCGGTCCAAGGTTTGATTTCGTGGGACACCCAGTAAAATAAAGGTCACCAATGGTTGCACCGGTTTCGACCCATGCAGTGTTTTGGCCCGACTTGATTTTTATTGACCGTAATTCTTTGAGGTCAAGAACAACAAAAGGAGATTGATCATATGAAGTGTAGGAAAGGCCTACGTAATCATGCCCACCACTACGAATTCGTATATGAATTTTGAAACGTCTGGAGCGTAGTATTGTGGATTGTACATGGGCATATGTTAAGGGGGTGATTATATATATCTAATGGTTTTGGAGTTGAAGATGTGGAAAATCTAAGGTTTATGATGGTTGACTCAAGAACAGATGAATAATTTGTGTCTTTTTGGATGAACACATGCATAATCAGAGGTTGTGACATTTGGATCTTGAGTGAGGCATTGAAGAAAACTTATCAACTTGTGGATCTGAAGTTGCTGAAGAGAGTATGGTCATGAGAACCACTAAAAGACAAGGTAGAATTTTAGTTATAACATTTAGCTCCATGTTTTCTCTTAATGTCGAACATTAATCTTCATGTGTGTGTGTGTATATTGGTGGTGGAACCCACCTTTGTATGATTAACATGGTAAGTCAACTCTATACATTACTTTCCTGTACTTTAGACATCTTACAAGCTTGATACAACTATATATTATTATTTTAATAAACATTTTTAATTGCAGTATAATTAGTGAAAAATAGAATTGTTTTTACTTGTATCTTATAAGAAAGAGTAAATACAAGAGTTTAAGCGTTTAGAATGATTACCTATATATATTATATTGTTTAGTCAGGTAAATATGTGATTTAAAAGTTTACCTATTCTCAAACTATTTTAACGTAAAAGATTTAGGGACTGTTTGTAATTTCTGAATAATTAAGTGCTGAACCAATAAGATGTCTGAATCATTAAGTGCTCAACCATATTTAAGAGGTCTAAACCATTTAGAGCTAATATATCGCTTAACTATTCAAAGACAAATGTTTGATCAATTCATATAAGAGGTCTTAACCATTTAGCATTAGACCTCTTAACCATTCAACATTAGTATAATGCTTAACCATTCAGAGGCAATTGTCCGAACCATTCAGACATTTGCTCGTGAAACAAACAGTCTGAACCATTAAGTGCTGAAACCATTCAGACATTTGAACCATTAAGAGGCTGCATGATTCAGATGCTGCATGATTCAGATGCTGCATGATTCAGATACTGTCAAACAACCCCTTAATCTTCTCTAACTTCAGAGACGGTGTTAATACTACATTGGATCTTGAAAACCTATATAATTCTTATGTGACTATTAGTTTTTTCTCTAAAGATATCGGATTTGGTATGGCTCAAGTAAGCATCTTGCATATACAGCAAACATCTTCATTCTTTAGAAGACAGAGACCCCCAAACATTTGTGACAGTATGAGAAACTCAAAACTAATTACTAAAAGCAATTAAAGCAAACAACATGTCTCCGTGCTTTGCTTTAAACACTTGCTTGTTTAACCAAATTTTTATAAAAGCTGACATCATGTTAACTTTTTATAAAATTGTGATTAGTTTTGTTTAAAGATCAATGAACTGAAATTGTTATTCAGTTTAAAGTGATCGTGACTTTGACGTTAATAAAGTCTAATCTTCTTTTAATGTTGCATGTTGCAAGTCTTGCATTAATGTTTATCGCTTGATCTTGAATGAATAGATGTTAATCTTTTAATTTACGTAACTGGATGAAATATTAACACGTGTGTAATATCATACAAGGTCACATGTTCATAATTTCCTTTATAAATACATTAGCTCTCTTTGAACATAAACATGTGTTGCATGACAGTTTTTTTTTTCTTAATCTTTTTTTTTAATAAACAACAAAAGTAATGCTATAAGTAACACCTAAATGAAACGGTTATGCTAAGTATTTTTTAACTTCTAAATTAAGTTTCAAATTTAATATCAGCAAACTAAGTTTATGTGGGTATTTTAATTTTATATTTTTGAATATAGATATTTTTAATTTTTAATATAGCTTTGATTCCAATACCTTGTATTCTTTTTGAAATGTAAATAAACATACAAATAATAGAATATATACCATGTAACAATAAAAAACAAATTAGAATAAAGTTAAATAAAATATATTTTCATACCACATAGAGGAAAAAAGACCTAGGGAATGGGTTAGGGAGCAGGCCACTTATGTGTTGGTACTAGTAAAACGGGTGATCATTTGCTCATTTCTTGACTATTTCAAAATATAATTAGACCAGGTTCTCGCATCGTATAAGTTATACTTAATAATAAGAAATACGTACGACACTAAAAACTTTAATATCATCATTAGATTATGTCTCAATCAAATGACTATTCAAAGTATTTTCTTGGTCACTATTTTGTTCATTTGAAAACTGCATGCTAGAAATTAACTTTCTATTGTTTAAAATACAAGTAAAAATCTAATATACGATGATGATTCACAATTCATCCCTCATCTTTATATTTATGATTACACTAAAAACCTCTATTTTCTTTCTACTTTTCAATAAAATAATATTTTATTTCATATTTTTATTATTATCTTTTATCAATTCACAACTACTTTTAAAAATATTAAAAAATTTATAAAATTATACCGTGATTCTTCATGTTTGGGAAATCAGGGTATAACTATCATGCATTTTTTTTCTCCTACACTTACAATCATCTTGTATAATATAAGATACTCAATCATATAAAAATAAATAAAAAAGTGTGAATCTTTATTGTAAAATTGAAAGAAAATGTTGCTTTCAAAACACATGTAATTCTCCCGCCATTTGAACTTTCTTTCTTAATGATAAGTGATAACCTCTTTGGTGCGGCGCAAATTAGCATCCTGATCTGCAAACAACAAGCATCTTCATTCTTCATCAATCATCATCCTCGATACCCCAAATCTTCGTTAAACTCTGAGAAGCTTGAGCTTCAATGGCGGACGCCATTGATTTCTCCAAAACACATCGCATACTTGTTCTCATAGACCTCAATCCCTTACTTCAATCCCAAAACCCTAACCCTAATTACATCACCTCCATTCTCGCTACCTCCAAGATTCTCTTATCTCTCCCCTCTCTTTCATCTTCACTCTTCTCCTTCAAACTCTTCTTCTCTTCACTCTCCACCCTCCTTTCAGCATCTACACTCCACCGTATGCTTCCCAACCATCATTCTACTTCTATCTCCTTCAATTCGCCTTCACAAACCCTAGATTCTCTATCTAGCACTCTCAGTTCCATATCCCCTGTGCTTCAATTGAGCTACTCACCTTCGAACTGCTTGCATACAGCCCGCTCTCTGCTTCAGCTTGCTGATGATTATGACTGGGAGTCCGATATCGAGACTCTTTCAGGTAAGTCCCACCGTCATCATATGGGCATTCGATCGAATTTGATTATATTGTTGTCTCCGGTTTGTAGATCTGTGAAATCCTTAGCAGAGTTTATGTCTGTTGATGTAAGCAATAGTTGTTTGAGGGATTTAGATGGTTATCCAGGTAGATTTCGTGATTGCTTTGCTGCTGTTAGTGATGCGTTTAATGGTAAGGATATTCATTTTTGTTGGGTTGATGTTCATAGTCATGTTGATGAGCCTGAATTAGATGAATTGGAGCAGCAGTCGGTTTTTATCAGGAATGAGATTAGTAAATTCGGTTGGGGATTTTGTTCATCGGATTTGATCATTCTAGGTTCGGCTCTTGTTTCTTTTGGATTGATATATCCAAATATTGTGGTGTCGACTAAGTTACTAGATTCGTGTAGATTAGATAAGAGAATACGTGGACAATTAATGCTTGAAATTTTGGATGTTAGTGGTAAGCCACTAGAATGCAAATTCTGTGATCTTGAATTGCTGCATTTGAAGCTATCATATAAGCCCAGATCCGATGACATGATTAAAACTCAGGAAGTTGGGAGTGCAAAAGCTCAACATCTCAATTCATTGAACACGTTTTTGAGTAGCTTCAATGATGACTTTATGAAAGTGAATGTCATGGCCACTCAAAAGCACACCGAGTATGAGTATCTTGAAGAATTTTCCTCTGACTTTATCTTAGTTCAGTCTGCAGAATCTGGCAAAAAAGGGAAGGATGGTTTAGACAATATTTTTGCTGACAGGGTTTTTGAATTACTTGCTGGAGAAAAATCTGAGTTATTTGGGAAACATACTGTTCCAACTTGGCAGATTTTTCTTAGTTTTTTGTATAAGGAGGGTTATTGGGCTTTGTTATCATTATCTAATACTAAAGGTGATTCTTACATGGGACTTCTCAAACCCTTCACGGTTCATTCAGCCATCCTCTCACTCATAGATAATAACCATAATTCAATTCAAAATCGTAGTGGAACGAATCTTCTCATTGATCCTGAAAAGGGTGTTTCCCAATTGGGAAAATATGGTCATGTAGGTGATGGAAAGAGAAAAAAGATGAAAAAACATACATATCGGGAGCTCACATGGAGCTCATTCTGCAAGGCAGCATATGAGTTTTTGGATGTGGACTTGGTAGAAGTTTGTTTTGCTTATGGCATAAAAAGGTCGAAGAAGTTAAAGTTTCTGAAATGCTGGATGAAAGAAGTGAAAAACCACAGATTATCTATAGAAAACATGCTGCTTGGACCATGCCAAACAGGTCCATATTTAAATCAACAGAAAGAAACAGATATAAATGAAAATGTGGTTTCAAGCTGTCAAGAAAGTGATGAACCTTTGCCAATGCATATTTGTTCTGATCACTCAAGAATGCAGGATGATGATGCTCTAGTATCATGTTCAGAAACTTCAGAATCATTTTTTAGTAATTTGCCTAAGAAAATTCAACACGGGATTGAATCTATTGGGGTGGATTTAAAGATATTGGCAGAGAGACTTGTAAATTTATCCATTTATTGGTTACACAAAAAGCATGAAACCATGGAAGAACTTAATGAATCTTGCACCATGCAAGTTGCTGAAATCATTACGCTATTGCTACGCGAGCCCCAAGATTTTAAGGAACATAAAGATTGTAATCCAAGTTCTACCTCAGAATACCTTGTCCGAGAGTATCCTTTAGTTGCTTTATTTGCGTTATTTTTTTATTCATCTCAAATAATATATCTTCATTCAATGTACTCGTTTCTTTAATAAACTTCAGATTTGAATTACAAATTTTGCTCCGGATGGAGATACTTCAGTCAGAATATGCTGCAAGTATCAAGGGGTCTATGAAGATGAAACTTGTGAAACAAATTTGCTCTCTTTTGGAGATCATTCAGTACCTTGTGGAAGGAGGCTTTCATGGTGATCTGAGTCTTTATGATTATGTTGAGAGAACCATAAAAACAAGGTACTCACATCCGCATTTTTTGTATCCAGTTCTAGCACAGTTAAAACTTCATATTGTGTCTATCATTTGTATGATGCAAGTAATTAATAAAAGGAAATACGACAAAAATAAACAACATTTTAGCCTTCCATTATTGGTGCAGTGGGTTTGATAAGCCTCTTTTATTATGTTGCCAGCAAAACCAAATTTATTTGAATGATCAGGGCTAATTGCATGAAAAGATGACCAACTTTAATATGGTTTTGTTTTGGGTAACCAGCTTATTTACGCAAGAAAGCCATCACAGCTACAAAAAAGAGCTATTTAAGATAATTTTCAATCATAACAGCAGGAAATTGGTATGTAATCATTCCATCTACACTAGGGGTGTAAATAAGTCAAGCCGATCCCAAGTTCAGCCACGCTCGAGCTTGACTCATGGGCTCGTTTGTTAGATGAGCTCCATTTAGGCTTGAGCTCAGCTCCTTTTGAGCTGTTAGCAAGCTGATCTAGTGTAGTTCATGAGCTGATCGGCCTGTTTTCCCACCTAATCAACGCCAATTCAATGCTGCAGAAAAAAAAATCTTAACATAATCTTCTCTAGATTCGTTTGAAAATCTGAAGGGGTTATGAGGTTATCAATAAAATTTGAAGTTTAAGGGTTTTTATCAAAGTTTTTGATGGTCTAACTGTTTTTCATGAAAATGGATGGTTACCAAAAATAGAATTCATATGAAAGCTAGGTTACCTTGTTATGCAATTACCATATTCTCACACATAATATATTGAAAGCAGAACTTTTATATTGTGTTAGTACTTTGTAGTTATATATATGTAATTGGTGCAGTTAGCAGTATAGCATTTATATTTCTGGTCATCTAAAATGAAAGCATCAATATTCAGGTATTCAAAGAATCTTGGAGATGTGATAGACAAAATCTATGATCAAATGGACCTCTTGCCATTTGGTGAAGAAAATGAAGATCAGGCTCTTATGTTCAACAGTGAGGATAGCAATCAGTCTTGGAGAGAGAAACACGAGAGTAATGACATGTCAGCAACTAAGATGATTCATGAGTCTTTATCTGTAGAAGATGAATCATGTCATCTACTTGAAAAGGTCAACACGAGTCACCAAGGTCAAATAAAAGAGGACCATGACCGCATGTTAAATGAGGCTCGGGAGAGAAGAGAGAGGGCTAGAAGGTTGGTATCATTTACAAGCCGAATGCCTGATTTGCATCGGGTTTGGGTTCCAAAGCAGTCAAAAGCCATGAAAGTCAAACCTGAGCCCAAAAGGAAGAAACAGAAGAGGGTTGGTTATAGTGTTGTTTGTGAGACTCCATTAATCGGTAGCAAACCTTCATGTCCTACGGGACATAATAAAAGTGAAAGGGCTAACCCTGTTTCCAAGGCATTATTCCAAGATGACAGGTGAACAAATACAAATACAAATCAAAGGATTACTAGTTAAGTCTGACATCATATAAGTAGAAGTTGAGACACTGAACAAGCTGATGGAGCATAAAGTGAAGTCATATATTAACTTGTTTTATTGTTTGTAAAGTATGGAGTTATAAGGTTAAACTATTTCTAACTACCTGTATGTGTGATTGATATATGTGTGGTAAATGATAATTCAGCATGTCCATGCTAAAGGTTATGCTTTGTAAGACTCTGGAACAAAAGTTGGCTTGAACCAACGGTGATGTAACCTTTCAGCTTATGGGAGTATGGCTTATATGTGTATATATATTATTTATCTAAATCGTAAAATTATATTATAATATATATATATGGTTTAATATTATATAAAGCAAAAGGGGGATTGAGGTGTAGCTGTTACATGTCACTTTATTGTAACCGTATGAAATTTATACATTTAACAAATAGCATGCTTAATTCGCGATTGACAAGCGTGTTTATTAGTCCATCCTCAATAGATGGTGGTGAGGATGTCCTTGGCTAAGTCATGATGATATGGACAAAGAAGCAAGAAATAAGAAAATGTTTGTGACGAGGGTGTAGAAGTGGACATTTTGGTTTTTCCCTAACAACACTCGAAACGATTTTGATGAAACCGGGTCAAGTTCAACCAAGATGGGTTCAGTTTGAAATAAATTTTCATTTCGATTAGGTTCGGTTGGGTAACCCGTGGTCATTTATTTTCGTTGTAGAGAAATGAAGGTATAATCAATTTCATTCTAACACATGCCCAGAGATAAATAATAATCATGCTGCTCACAGAAGAAGAATTGGGCGTCAAAATTTTGGACAAGTGCCCCGAGATCCAACAATTGAGAAAGATACACTGCAGGTTAATTATCGCTGCAAATCTCGCCTCAGCGTCGCATATTGCTCTCAAATTAATGAAAGCCTACTCCGAATGTCGCCAAATTGAAGTCACCCGCCAACTGTTCGATCAATTTCCTCAGAAAGATGTTGTCTTTATGAATGTCATGATCAGAAGCTACGTCAACAATCAACTCTACGATAGAGCACTTCGTATGTACAGAAGCATGTTCAGACTTAACATTAACCCTGATCATTTTACGGTTCCTCAAGTTTTGAAAGCATGCTCCGGGTCTGAGAACTTGTGGGTCGGGTTACAAACCCATGTTGCTGTTTTTAAGAAGGGTTTGCATTCAAATCTGTATGTTGGGAATGGATTGATTACAATGTATGGGAAATGTGATCGGTTGTTGGACGGTCGCAAGGTGTTCGATGAAATGCCTAGTAGAGATGTTGTCTCCTGGAATTCTTTGGTTGCTGCATACGTGCAAAACCGGTTGTTTCATGACGCGTTAGAGGTTTGTAGGATGATGATACAGTCTTCTGGCTTGAAGCCTAACGCGGGAACCATGGCTAGCCTTTTGCCGGCTGTTACGTGTTCAACTTCGCCTGACAACTTGATGTTCATGATGGAAATCTTTACGAAATATGCTCGAGATAGTTTAGTTTCTTGGAATGTGATGATAGCTGTGTATGTTAATAATTCTATGCCTGCGGATGCAGTTGATCTTTACCTGCAGATGGAAAGTTATGGAATTGACCCTGATTCAATCACAGTTGCTAGTGTCCTTCCAGCTTGTGGGGATCTATCAGCTTTATCTCTAGGAAGAAAGATTCATGAATATGTAAAAAGGAGGAGGCTTCTTCCTAATCTGACAATAGAGAATGCCTTGATTGATATGTATGCCAAATGTGGATCTTTAAATGACGCTCGGAAGGCGTTTGATGAAATGCAAACCCGAGATGTTGTGTCATGGACTTCTATGGTCTCTGCTTACGGCATGACTGGTGATGGTCAAACGGCTGTAACCATCTTTTCAGATATGCAGCACTCAGGTCTCACCCCTGATTCCATTTCCTTTGTTCCAGTCCTGTCAGCCTGCAGCCATGCTGGATTATTAGATAAAGGAAAGCAGCTTTTCAAATTAATGACTGATGAATATAATATTATTCCAAGGCTTGAACACTTGGCTTGTATGGTTGATTTGTTAGGACGTTCTGGGAGAATCAATGAAGCTTATGAATTTATTAAAAATATGAACGTGAAACCTAACGATAGAATCTGGGGTGCATTACTGAGTGCTTGTAAAGTTCACTCTAACATGAACATTGGTCTTCTGGCAGCAGATCATCTATTTCAGTCGGCTCCTGAACAAGCGGGATATTATGTTTTGCTGTCAAATATATATGCAAAAGCGGGTAGATGGAAAGATGTGACCCATATTCGGTCAATCATGAAAGTTAAAGGAGTCAAAAAGGAGCCAGGTGTTAGTAATGTTGAGCTTAATAATCAAGTTCACTCGTTTCTTGCTGGTGATCAATCGCATCCGCAGTCTAAACAGATTTATGAAGAATTAGATATAATTGTAGGGAAAATGAGAGAATTAGGGTATGTACCCGAGACAGATTCTGCACTTCATGACATTGAGGATGAAGATAAAGGAAACCATCTTGTGGTTCATAGTGAAAAGCTTGCTATTGTGTTTGTTATTATAAATACTGAACCCTTTACACCTATAAGAATCACCAAGAATCTACGTGTTTGTGAAGATTGCCATATTGCTGCTAAGCTCATTTCCAATATTGTCGAACGAGAAATTATTCTTCGGGATACAAATCGGTTTCATCATTTTAAGAAAGGTTTTTGCTCGTGTGGCGACTACTGGTGAGATGATAAGTGTTGAAAATACCCACAACTTCGGATATGATCTAATGGATAATTCATTTTACATCCAGAATTACAATGTAACACCTACGAAATTTTTATATTATTTTTGTCAATAAATAATCATAGTTATGTTTCAAGCATGACTTCATGATTAAGTTTTTAGATAAATACTTAATGGTTAAGCTTTCAGATGCAACTTAATAGTTAAGCTATGGATAAAACTTAACAGTTAAGTATTGGATAAAACTTAGTGCCTAAGTTTAGATAAAGAATATGATAAAACTTAACGGCTAAGTTTTGGATAAAGCTTAATAGCTAAGTCTTGAATAAAATATAAAACTTAATAGCTAAGTCTTGAATAAAATATAAAACTTAATAGCTAAGTCTTGAATATAATATAAAACTTAATGGCTAATGTTTGAATAAAATATAAAACTTAATTGCTAAGTTTTGGAC
>BJCO01744317.1:0-22741 GCA_018326465.1 Flaveria floridana | reverse complement strand
AGTTTAGGTGGTTAGGGTGATGAAGTGGATGTGGGTAAAGATGTAGGTTCAGGGGTGAGAGGTTCGGTTTTGATGGTGAAAGGTAGGGGTGAGGGTTGAGGTTGAGAGGTTGTAGTGAAGGTCATTGCCTTTCCCTTTCTGTGCATCTCTTTTCTCTTTCCCATACGGATGTCAGCCTTGATTTCACTGACAATCCGTTGGAGTGTCTTCTCTATCATGGGACCCACCTGCCTTCCATAGAAGCCATGGGCCCGAAGATAGTCTTTCATCCAGGCCTTTTCACTTCGCTTCCTTGTTGTAGTGACCCTAGCTTCTTCCTCCTTCTTCTTCTTTTCCTTTGTCTTTTCTCTAGCAGCCTTTCTTCTTTCTTTCTCCATATGATCCTCTTCTTTGTTGTACAGCCAGAGAATCGTCTCATCATTGTGTGGAGAGAGTTCTTGAAGATTAAAGCCTCTGGAAAGTAGGAATTTTATCCTGTCTTCCCTTAGCTGCAGGTCAGCTTCTTTCTGTTCTTCTTTCTCATTCTCTAAGGCCAACTTGGCTTCTTCTTCCTGTTTTAGTTGGGTTACCTTCTTCAGATTCACCAACTCCTCTAGTGGTAGCAGGAGTGTTTCTTCATTGGCAACTCCCAAATTGATGAGCTCGTTAATGATCTCTTCTCTCTTCTTGTTGTTGATATCCTCCTGATTGGTTGCAGCTGCTTTTGTGCTAGCAGCTAGCAACTTTTCAATAGGAAATCTTCCTTTCTTCTTTAGTTTCTCAATCCTCTCCTCTTCCTGAAGCTCTTCCGCAGTCATCTTTCTTTTCCCTTTATCTTTTAAAGAGCTTGACTGTGGTGGTTCTTGGAGAGTGGATTCTGATTGTGAGAGATGTAGAGAGGATGTCTGAGATGGAAGTAGATCCAGAAAGTCCTTGCTGTCCACTTCAGATGCCATTTCAAGGATTGCATCTGTGATGATCAGTTCTTCAGACAGGTTGAACAGTCCTTCCGCAGCTTCTATTTCAGCTTCGGAAGATTCAGCTTGTTCTTCTGAGGCTTTAACTTCGGCTTTGGAAGTTGGAGGAAATGCAAATTCTGTCCTAACTGCTTTAGTTGCTGGGCCATCAGTCCCCATTTCCCCTTCAAAATGAATCTTAGGTTCCATGTGGACCTTAGGTTGACCAACTTCTTCCACAGTGGTAGAAGGTGCAGTAAGCCTTTGAAGCTCTTTAGCTCCAAAGTAAATCATTGTAGTATTAGGGCTTGGCTGATCAAAGGAGGATCTCAACACAAACTTGGTGAAAGGTCTCTAGAGATCACTAAGCATCTTTGAGTCAATCTGAAGGGTAACTTGAGATGACTCAGACATAGTGATGATAGAAGATGTTGAAGTTGAAGATTGGATCTGTGGTTCTTCAGATGTTTGTCTCTGAACATTCTCCCCCTTTTTGGTAGCATCATCTTGAGATCTAGATGAGCTGGAGGAAGAAGTCAATGAGACTTGAATGGGTACATGCCTAACAGACCTCTCTGTCTGTTTCTCAGCTAGTTTAGCCTTGAGATTGTTAATCTCAAGTTGCTGAGTAGCGGACCTGTTCTCTAAGATCCTAACCTTAGATTCTAGGTTTGAGATTTTAGAGATCAGTACTGAACTGTGAGTTGCAGACTTCCCTCATCTTCAGGTGAAGAATCATGGGGAGATAAGACAACATACCTAGTATGTTTAGCCTCACCACCAGATGCGGTTTCTTGGCGCCCTAGTTTCCCATGCTTAATGATATCTCTTTCAGAGTTATCAAAAGGCTTGGTTACCGCAGATTCAGTCCCAGATATGTTACCACTATTCATAAGGTCCATTAAGGCACCTTCTGTAGTGGCAACTGAATCTGCATGAGTCCCCTCCACATCAGTGGGACTCACCTCAGTTATAGGTTGCTGACGAGGGCTAGAGATAAGGGATGTCTCTGGGCTCTGTTGATCTTAGAGAGGGTGTTGGAGATCAACTTCATTGCCATAGAGAGATGTTATCTCTTAATCAGTTTTGAATAGAAGATCAGTAAAATATAGGGAGGTTAAACCTACTGACCCGGGACCTTGATCAATGTCTACAGGCATTGAGCCTTTGGTGGGGTTGTCCCTAATTGGCTGCTCAGAAGAGTGTAAATACTCATCCTGAGTGCTGAAGGTTTGGCTGTCGGGCTTCTGGGTTTGAGACTGAGGAGACTCAAAACCTATGGTGACGTCAAAAGAGAAGGATGGAGAGACCTCAGACTGAGTGGGAGCCCATGGTTCCACTCTAGCCTTTTTGGTTTGAACAGGAGGGGCTTGTTCACTCAGAGTAGATTGAACAAGGGTTCGTTTGGGGCGTCGTTGGTATGTGATGGTGATGGGTGAGAAGGCAGTGTTAGCATTGTGGTGAAGGTTGTTGGTGTGGGTTCATCACCTGTGGGGTGAGCAGGGATGTCACCAGGAGCGATATGCTCAATCATACCTGGAAGTAAAGAGGTGTACCTTCCAATGAAGTTTCTGGATAGCTTCTTTAAGATTTTGAAGATGGTAGGCCTCATGCTTGGGACAGTCAGAGCAGCTGCACAGACAAGCTGACTCTGGTCCAGTTCACAATTTTATAGTCATCTAAAAAAGTTGTAATATCTGTTTATAACAAAAGATTTTGATAAAACATCATTATTAGATTATGTTAGTGCAGGATCAGTTGGGGTCACTTAACACTTAGTTTTCTCTCAAACTCACCTTGAACAACACTCGTGTAAAATAAGGATTTTTATCAAATCCTTTTGAATATATCAAAAGATGTATTCTTAAAATGAATTCTGTTGCATAAACTTTAAAATTATGAATAAATGACAACACGTGTACTAATCAGCCATGCTTCCGAGGTGTGATAGGTTGGTATCAGAGCCACATGTTACAGGGAATATACTTCTTATAGTTGTATCTAGGCTTTAACTAGATTAGTGATTATGCATGATAAGAAAAGTTATGAAGATACCTAACTAATAAACTAGCTTGTAGGATGCCAGAAAACTCATTTTATTACGTTGTAAATGATGATCACTCACCTTACTACGAACCGGAGGATGAAAATATGGGAACTAAGGATATGCCAATTCCAAATTCTAGTGATGACATATGCAACTACTACCCGAATAAGATAGTCATATTAAGGTTACTAGCTAAATCAAAGGAGAAGTAGAGTCACGATATCAAGTAGTTTCATCTTGGAAACAAGGTGCCTCTGAACACAACAACTGGAGTTTCGACACACCCCTATAACAACCATGGTTTACATCAAGATCTGATAAAGCTGGACCAAGCAGATCACGAAAACCAAGGATGAAGGTAAGAAAATCCACAGATAAAGTCAAGCTACCGATTATTGAAGAGCTAAGCAAGATTTATGAAGATTTTGAAAGGACTGATAAAAACTTTAACCCTATGCCATACAAAACATTCCAACCACCAATATGTGTAGGATACAAATCCAAACATAGACCAAGATATCATGACGAGTATGAGGAATCCTCCACCACAGCACAAAAATGCACATCATTATCCCTAATCAATGATTGAGCATCAGGATCGTTCTCTTCAAGAAAATGATAAACTTAAAGGAAAATATGAGGAAAGCAAGAAATTAAGCCGGTGGAAAGTAAAGTTAAACAAATGGGTAAAATATTATGTCATGGGGTGCAAAAGTTTCTAAACAGGGAGGAAAACTTATGGATGAGTAGGGTAGAATAAAGTAGGAAAGAAGATTGTAGTATATATGTTTTATTATTGTATTGAAAAATATGTTTGTACTAATAAATAGACTATATGATATTATATATATATATATATATGTAAATCAAATTGTACTTTTCATTATTTAGAATGTCAAAGAATGAAAAAAGTCATCAATCAGTTTACACTCGTGGCAAACGCAAAGCCACTAGTGATAATGAAAATCAAACCTACAAAGAGATGAAATTCAATGAATGATTGTAGAGGGAATGAAAAAAGTTGATTCCAATAATAGTATCAGCAATGAAAAGTAAGGAAAACCAAGGCAAAACAAAGAAACAACTAAAGATAAGAATATAGAAGAAGAACATCATAGTGTCAACCGGGAATAATGGTGTGGTACCAGCCATCTGTTCGCTGGAAAAGATAAGCTATGTTAGCTATAAGTAAAAGTGTCGAATCAGATTTGATTCTATATGATTGAAACTCATTCAAGGATGAAGCTTTAGAATAGTGGAACTCTATAATACAAACCAAGGGTTGACAAAGAACTTGAGCAATGGCTTGTGAAGAATTCCGTGAGTTAGTGATACATAAGTGCTATCCAATAAATAAGAAGGAAATGATAACCAATAAATTTCTAAACAATACCATGATAGGAATCGATGAAGCCATCATGGACCAAGGCAGCTTCCACATGTCGTTCCACCGCCGCCTGAATATAAGGACTATACTTTATAATTCTTTACGTATGATCGATTGGTACTACATTTAGTCACACCCAAATCAGATATGACTAGTCGTTACATTTGGGGTTGTTCAATGAGATTAAAGATATGACAAAGGCAATGATGCCTCAAACAATTGAAGCTATAATGGAATTAGTCGGTTTAACGATTGATGGGAAGATTAGAACCATGGAGGAGAATAAGAAAAAAGAGGAAGAGTAGAAACCAAAGAATGAAATGAGAAAGTTTGATAAATGGTTTAATAAGAAAGGAAAGTCACTAATGATGCCCAAATGTAGATTGTGTGAAAGGAGACTTGTGGGAATGTGTAAGGCCCCGTTCTCGGAGACCTCACAGTTGGACAATCATAGCATTATTATATAAAGCAATACATATTTCATAAAATGTTATAGCAGAATTAGTATCAAAAGCCATCCATTCATTAATAAAAACTGTTGTTAAGCAATACATCATTGTTTAAGTTACAAAAACATCGTTTAATTGCATTGCAAAACAACAATATCCTTAAGCGTGAATGGATGCCAGTCTTGTCCTGCCGAGTAACTTCCCCAGCGTGCCATCCTCAGCAAAATTTACCTGCCAACTGAAAATGCATAAAAGTCAGCGTTGCTGAGTGAGTTCTAGTTTTATAAGTATTAAAATACCTTATGTGTTTTATATACGAAAATATACTTCTTGAATAAAATACATTACTTTCATATGTGAGCACTCATACGTACAGCAGAATAACATTCATTATCATCATCATTATCTTTCTCATTCTTCCTTTCATTATTATCTTTCACTTTCTGTCGGACCAATGTGCAATACCCCGAACATTATGCACGAAGCTGATGCTGGGCCTGAGGTCTATAAATAGACCCCGAACGTTGTGCACAAAGCTAACCCAATCACCTAGGGTATGCTACAAAGCTCATGTCAATCTCAGTGATTGACCCTGTGTGCATCCTTTGGGTTAGCTAAACCGCACACAGTTGAGCTAACGACAACATAGTCGTGCACCTCCATTCAATTTGCTTGCAAGCCATTCATTCGTTCATTACGTTCCACTTTTCATCTTTATTATCTTTCACTTCATTATGTAATACTTTACGTTCATTCATACATACATTATACCACGTAAAGTCATAACATAATACATAACGTGTATTATAACATAATATACACGTTTTAAAAACTGTTAAAAGATAACACATCATACACATATACACATCATAACCTTCATCACATCATCATGCACACATTGATCATCATATCATAATAGAGCCTATCTCATCCATCTATCTCTCAAAACCCATTAGAAAACCCTAAGTCCAAAATAAGGCACATGGGACATTTCAGACGCATGAGCATAAAATTTCCTAAGTAAAACAGTCTAGGTGTATTAGCACTATGCAGGCATGAGCCCTGTTTAGGTGCATTATCACTATGCAGACGCATGAGCCCTACTTAGACGCAACAACGCTTAGGTGCATGAGCCACTTCGGGCGCATGGGCATTATCTAGGCGTATGACCTACACTTAGGCGTCTGGGCATAAATTTTGGGCGCATGGGGTACTGTTTAGGCACATGAACTGGTACTCAGTATATTTTGGCATATATACTAGGGGCATGGATACTATTTGGGCGCATGAGATGCACTTAGGTTTTCTAAGTCAAATTTTAGGCGCATGGACTCTGTTTGGGCGCATGGCCAACCATTATATGTATTTCTAAGTCATTTTCAAACCCAATCTACATTCTAATATGTTTATAAATTAATTCTAGCATTCTAAACATCAATAACAACTTTACAATCCTAAAACATAAGCATTTATACACATATGCATACGGTTAACATACTTAACAACTATAAAAATGTCTTATATGCATTTTCAACCCCAAAAATGTTTAAAACAAGTAAAACCCGGGATCTAGAACTCACCTATTAGAGCAAACAAGCAAAAACTCCACCAAACTTGCTTGCACACGAATTCAAACACCTAAATCAAGCAAAACAAACACCAAAACACACAGAACACTCAATAATCAGTTTCTAAGGGTGAAACCACAAAGAAAACCAAACCGCACAAAGAAACGCCTACCTTTGAGAATTTCATCTTCTTCTTCTTGAAAAAATGAGAGAAAGACTTCTGCTTCTTTTTCTTTCTTCCTTTAGCCGAAAGTAGAAGTGAAAGCATGTTATGGGCGGCCATACCCATAATATAATAAAATATTTTGACTTTTGTACTTTTTACACAAAGCCCCCTCCACTTTTGCTCCTTTTCATTCTCTTCAAGATACTTTTATTTTTTTTCTTATTATTTTTCTTTTCTTTTATTTGACTAGAATTTCGGGTGTTACAAGTCTACCCTCCTTAAAGAGGTTTCGTCCTTGAAACCTGTCATTCTTCGAATAAATGTGGGTAATGTTATCTCATTTCTTCCTCAATCTTCCACGTAGACTCTGAACCCTTCCGGTGTTTCCACTGCACACGCACAAGTGGAACCACCTTGTTTCTCAACCTTTTCTCCTTCCGATCGATGATTGCCACTGGTTGCTCTACATTATTGAGCCGTTCATCCACCTCGATATCCTCCAGTGGTACAATCATGTCTTTATCGGTTAAACACTTTCTCAGATGAGATACATGGAATCTCGGATGAATTCCACTTAACTCATTAGACAGTTCTAATCGATAGGCCACCTCATCTACTCGTGCAATGATTCAAAAAGGCACTATCTACCTTGGGCTCATCTTACCCCGTTTCCTGAACCGGATGATCCCCTTCCAAGGTGAGACCTTCAACGTAACTCTATCACCCACGTTGAACTCGATCGGTCTACGCCTTTTGTCAGCATACGACTTTTGTCTATCCTTTATTGCTTTCATGAAGGCTTTGATCTTTTCTAACTTTTCCATCGTAGCCTCGATCACATTGATACTTCCCAACTCCTTCTGCCCAATGTCTCCCCAACATACGGGCATCCTACACCTCCTACCGTATAGTATCTCGTATGGTGGCATGCTAATGCTGGCATGATAACTTTTGTTGTATGAGAATTCCGCTAATGGTAAGTGATCATCCTAATTTCCTCCAAAGTCGATCACGCATGCTCGAAGCATATCCTCGAGCATCTGAATCGTCCTCTCAGACTGACCATCTATCTGAGGATGGTAAGCCGTGCTAATGTGTATCCTCGTCCCCATCGCATCATGAAATATTTTCCAAAACTTGGATGTGAACCGGGTTTCACGGTCCGACATGATAGACACCGGCACACCATGACGAGCTATAATCTTCTTGATGAACAGATTAGCCAATCTCTCGGATGAATACGTCTCTTGGATCGGTAGGAAATGAGCACTCTTTGTCAGACGATCAACTATCATCCAAATGGTATCGTACCCCCTCGCCACATGAGGTAGCTTCGTTATAAAGTCCATGGTGATGTGCTCTCACTTCCACTAGGGTATATCCAAAGGTTGGATCTTCCTGTATGGCTTCTGATGCTCTATCTTCACTTACAAACAAGTAAGGCACTTACTCACATACTCCACTACATCGCGCTTCATCCCCGACCAACAGTAATCCTTCTTCATGTCCTGGTACATCTTCGTGGCACCGGGATCAATTGAGTTTCAAGTCTTATGAGCTTCATCCATGATTCTCCCCCATAGGTCTCCATAACAAGGGTTCCACATCCATCCATTTTAGGTTCTAACACCAAGAGTGTTCTCACCCAATTCTACGACTAGACCCTTCATTCATTCAGAACTAATCCAATCCTCTTTAAGCGCTTCATCCTGAAAATCCTTGACCTGTTTTATCACATCAGCCGTCATAACCAACTGATAGGCCTTCACCCGAATTGGATCAGGTCTCTCCTTTCGGCTAAGGGCATCGGCCACAACGTTGGCCTTACCCAGATGGTAATGGATCTCACAGTCATAATCTTTGATGAGCTCTAACAACCTCCTTTGCCTCATGTTAAGATCCTTTTGCTCAAAGAAATACTTTAAGCTTTTGTAGTCGGTGAAGACAGTGCACTTCGTCCCGTATAAGCAGTGCCTCTAAATCTTCAACGCGAAAACCACAGCCGCTAGCTCCAAATCATGAGTGGGATAATTGACTTCGTGGGTTTTCAGCTGTCGGGATGCTTAGGCTACTACCCTTCCACGTTGCATCAACACACAACCCAACCCCGAGTAAGAAGCATCCGAATAGACCACCAAGTCCTTGCTTCCTTCGGGTACATCAAGACAGGAGCTCGAGTCAATCTCCTCTCCAACTCCTCGAAAGCATTCTCTTTTGCTTGACCCCATACGAACTTCACATCTTTACGGGTCAACATAGTCAACGGAGAAGCTATCTTGGAGAAGTCTTGGATGACTCTCCTGTAATAACCCACCGAACCCAAGAAACTACGGATCTCAGATGGCGTCTTTGGATATTTCCATTACATCGCCGTCTCAACCTTGCCGGGTCCACCATGATTCCTTCTATATTTACCACGTGACCTAAAAGTTGAACTTCGCACAACCAAAAAGCACACTTAGAGAATTTAGCATATAGCTTCTTCCTTCTAAGTGTCTCCAATACTTCGCGTATGTGGCCGACACGTTCTTCCTTATTTTTCGAATAAATCAGGATATCATCAATAAATACAATAACTGATTTATCTAACATTGGCTGACACGCTCGGTTTATCAAATCCATAAAGGCATCTTGCGCGTTGGTTAGACCAAAAGACATAACGAGAAACTCGTAGTGTCCGTAACGCGTGCGAAAAGCTGTCTTAGAAATATCTCGCTCCTTTACCTTCAACTAATGGTAGCCAGATTGGAGATCTATCCTTGAGAACCAACTGGCACCTTGGAGCTGATCAAACAAGTCGTCAATCCTCGGTAGAGGAAATCGGTTCTTTACCGTTAACTTGTTCAACTCCCGGTAGTCTATGCACATCCTCATGCTACCGTCTTTCTTCTTAATAAACAAGACCAGAGCACCCCAAGGAGAGATGCTCAGTCAGATGAACCCTTTATCCATCAACTTCTACAGTTGAACCATGAGTTCCTTCATCTCGGTCGGAGCTAATTGATACGGTGCTTTGGCAACGGGTTGAGTACCAGGTATCAAATCAATATGAAATTCAATCTCGTGATCGGGTGGTACACCTGGTAAATCTTCTGGGAACACGTCTGGAAAGTCACACATAACTGGTACATCAGACTATTGTGGTACTGACGCGTCCACATCCTTTACGTAAGCCAGGTAGGCATTACATCCGCGTCTCATGCACTTCTCTGCCACCGCTATCGAAATCACCTTAGGAACCTTAGTGATGCGATCACCATAAATCTTCACCGAACTTCCATTGGGCGTAACTAATCGAATCATCTTCTTGTGACACACGATGTTTGCCTCATAGGCTGCTAACCAATCCATCCCTAGTACTACATCGAATCCGCCTAGGGGCATCACATATAATTTAGTAGAAAACCTATGGCCTTCTAGTTCTATGTCGCAGTTTTCTATCATATCAGAAATTCTAGTAGACTTACCAATCGTAATTTCTATGTCAGAAGGTTCATCAATAATTCTACTACTAACAGAAAACTTAGCACATAAAGCAGTAGAAATAAAACTTCTACTAGCACCAGAATCAAATAATACAGAGGCACAAGTTTGATTTACTAGAAACATACCTAACACGATGTTGGGGTCTACCCGGGCGTCCTCTCAGGTCATCGTGAAGGCTCTAGCACTTGCTCTTTATCCCTCATTCTCTGTCCTTTTCTTCACCGCAGAACTCTCGACCATTGCCTTCTTGCAATCCCTACTCACGTGTCCCTTGAAGCATACATTTAACCCCAACCTACACTCACTAGTATACTCCTTTCCATACTTACCGCACCTCTTTACCCCCGAACCTGCTGAAATCCCCCGTCGATCATCCACCCTTGCCTTCTTATTGTTTGGGGTGAAACCACCGCGCCCAAACTGTTTCCCGCTCCAGTTCCTATCACCACCAACAGTCTTCTTCACCTCTACCACCTCCACTTCCCTTTCATCGTACAACCTACCAGCTAAATCCACTGCCGATCTAAAAGTACTTGGTCGGGCAGCTATCAGTGTCTGCGGATATCAGCCGGTAACTCCTGAATGTATCACTTGATCTTTCTTGAAACCGGCATAACTTGATACGGCACCAGCCTTGCCATTTCGTTAAACTTGGCAGTGTATTGCTGGTGGCTCATGGTTCCCGCCTCCAGCTGTAAAAACTCCCTTTCGATCTTGTCGAGTTCTCGATGAGGACAGAATTCCTCAATCGCTAATTTCTTCAGCTCTTCCAATTCCAATCTTCTAATAGCCTGGTTGCCCTCGGCTTAGACAAGGTTGTCCCACTAACACAATGGCGAGTCAACAAATGAGTGGGTAGTGAACTTCACTTTCTGGTCCTCGCGACACTCACTAATCTCCAACATTGTTTCCATCTCCCTTACCCAGCGGTGGGCAGCTGTAGCATTGCCATTGCCATCGAACGTTGGGTGCTTGCACCTTTGAAATGCCTCGCAGTTACAGCCCCGTGCATTTAACCTAATGCCGAGTCAACAAACGAGTCAACAAACCATTATACATATTTCTAAGTCAAATTTTAGGCGCATGGATCCTGTTTAGGCGCATGGACCCTGTTTTGACGCATGACCGACCATTATACATATTTCTAAGTCATTTTCAAACCCAATCTACATTCTAACATGTTTATAACTTAATTCTAGCATTCTAAACATCAATAACAACTTTACAATCCTAAAACATAAGCATTCATACACACATTCATATGGTTAACATATATAACAACTGGAAAAATGTTTTACATGCATTTTCAGCCCCAAAAATATTTAAAACAAGTAAAAACCAGGGTCTAGAACTCACCTAGTATAGCAAACAAGCAAAAACTCCGCCAAACTTACTTGCACATGAGTTCAAACACCTAAATCAAACAAAACAAACACCAAAACACATATAACACTCAATAATCGATTTCTAAGGGTAAAACCACAAAGAAAACCGAACCAATTACACAAAGAAACGCATACTTTCGAGAATTTTAGCTTCTTCTTATTGAAAAAACGAGAGAAATACTTCTGCTTCTTTTTCTTTCTTCTTTCAGCCGAAAATAGAAGTGAAAGCATGTTATGGGTGGTCATACCCATAATATAATAAAATATTTTGACTTTTATACTTTTTACACAAAGCCACTCCACTTTTGCTTCTTCTTATTCTCTTCAAGATATTTTTATTTTTCGTTTCTTATTATTTTTATTTTCTTTTATTTGACTAGTATTTCAGGTGTTAACAGCTATAAAGTTTCAGGTCATTCAATTGAAAAAAAACATTGAGCGGTTCTTGCAGCGATGTTTATGTATATGAGTAAGGAAAAGTCAGCTATACCTACTCTTGATTGGTACATAATATTCTCCTCTGACTTGTTAAAATATTTAGTTGTTCAAAAAAGAAAAGGAAATACTCTTGATTGTTACTTACTTTTTATATTTAGCTTATTGCTAGTTGCTAGATTTCTTAATATAATTTTATGTTTGGCTGTCAGAATAAACATAATAATATTCTCCGGTGACTTGCTAAAATATTTAGTCAATGTAATAACACAAATGGAATCTTGGGTTTTGTAGTTGACTTAATGTTTGTTTTGAACCAGTATTAAGCGCTAGCGTTACGGCCACTAACATCGAAAAAGTTCATATTAAAAAGAAATTAAAAAGACAAAACCAAACAGAAATTAGACATAAATATGTTGAACTACGCGCATAAACACAAAACATTAAAAACAATAAGTAAGTTCATCTTGGACTCGCATTGCAACTAGGCCATTAAACTGAAAAAAATAGGCATAACAACATTGAATCGGTTAACTCTCAAAATTTAGACCAAAATATAAAACGATACATTTGTAAAAGATGAAAAGTATATGGGACCAAATTTGATTTTAATAAATTGTAAGGGTTAAATTGTAAGAGATATAAAAGTATTGGGTTTAAAATAGAATTTTAAAAGAAAGAAAAAACCAAAAATATGTACAACTTGTAATGCATATGATACAATAATTAATGCTACATTGAGTCGATAGAATATTTAAATTAGAATTTTGTCTAACTACATAAAGTAATTATCGATTATGCAAAATACCACTTAATACCGTGAAATATAACCCAGATTCCAAACGGTATCTGATGTTTTATTTTCGCACTTAATCCTTAAAAATAGAGTAAATTACAAATTATGTTCTTTATTAATACATGAAATTACACCGTGTGTTCTTTAGTTTCAATAATAACACCGTACATCATTTTTATATAAAAATTGCACACATATTGTCATTTACACTAACATTCGTTAAAATTTACAGTTAAGTCATGCATTTGCCCCTCACATGAGGGGTATTTTATTATTTTACATGTCTACAATGAGTCAAAAATATTTTTATGTCGATTCATTCTCGTTTCCTTTATGTAAGGTGTTTAAAGTTGGATGTTTGAAATTTTCAGATAATAGATATCACTATCAGTATTCGGATATCTGAAATTATTTAGATGTGGATACATATAGCGATTTGGATATCTAAACTTCTTTTTTCTTTTTGCGATAATTAAAAATATGTTATTATAAAAATAATGTAAAAACAGCACTCATAAAAAAGTCCTAATATACACTAACAAGTCCCAACAAAAAAAATGTTTAACACTTTAAAAAATAACAAAAAGAAGAAGAAACTTAGATGTGCAAATCGTTATCCATATCTGTATCCAAAATTTTGGATATCTAAATTTTATGTATCCGAAATTTCAGATAGGGATACGGATAGTAATTCAACTATCCGAAAATTTCAGATATTCAACTTTGAACACTCTAACATGAAGGCGACAAGAATGAAGCGACGTAAAACTATTTTTGACTCATTGTAGGCATGTAATATATGTAAGTGCTCTCATGTGAGAAGACATGTCTGACTTAACTATGAATTTGGATGGAGGTTATTTTAAAGGACGATAGATGTGCAAATTACTTTAAAAAAAGACATTCCATATAATTATTAAAACTAAATGACATAACATGAAATTTTATATGTTAATAAATAACATAATTTGTAATTTGCTCTAAAAATATATGTTTGGTATTTTTTTGTTAATGAATATTGTTAAAAATAACAATAGTGTTCCGATGTTTCAGTTCATTCAATCTACTTTCTAATTCTGATTCCATATTCATTCATTGTGTAATTATATTTTATATGTTATTTATTTAATCCGTAACTAGACTAGAAGCACCAAAGTATTACATCACTTGAATGAAAAATATATATATTAGTTATTTAGTAATTAAGGTTTAGAATAGTTTTTAGAGATAATAAATTATTGAAATTACGTATAATGAACCATTTTAAGTGATAAAGTAATATATTGAAAATTAAAAAATTAAAATAATTATTTTAAAGAATTTTCAAAGACTTCTTTAAATATAACATTTGATAATCTACTCGTAAGATTATCATTTGTAGTTAATATTAATAGTTTTAATTATACTTTGATTTTAACTCTAATAATCTAACAATAAGTTAACCATGTATAAAAAGTGATTCCCAAAAACAAACTAGGATACAAACCGCCCTTGACTTCGTTTATTTTCATTGCAGATTAACAAATAAGTTGAATTGTATTTATTAAAATTTAAAATGAATATTTTATTTTTGAAGATGTTGAACTCAGTCTTGAAATAAAAATATTATTTTAGTAGTACTTTCAGAAATGATTTCCGTTTTTATAACATGATTATCTAATGGTATTACTTGTGCTCTAGTTTCCCATTACATGACCACTTTTCTAATCAATATTTTTAGTAACATAAATGAAACACCAACCTTTAATACTAACTTCTAACTTATGGTTTGGTAATACGTAAAAGTTTGAGCCCATTTAGAATGTATATAAACTTTTATTAAAGTTAATGTGAAGATGCTCTAACTCTGAACTTAGTATTCATTTTTATCTCCGAGAAATATGGATAACAAAGGTTCATTTATTTACGACCAACTTTTGTCACATCCTCACTGGTAGTGGAACCACTAAAGGCATTATCCGTCAATAAATCATGACGTCGCTTGACACATAAGAACAAAAGACAAGTACAATCAATTCCATAATGTATACCATAATGAACAAAACAATTCAAGGTTCCAAATCAAAACGAACATGCACAAAGACAAATCAAACCAAATACAAATCCACTAAGGTACAAACCAAACCAAATAATGTAATTCAAATCTAAATTCCAAATAATCCACAAATTGTTTCCGGTAGGAGTAGTCTCGTCTATGGTCTACCATTTGAGTACTTAAGTATTATTACCTAAAAAGACACGTTTTAAAAGATCAACATACGTTGATGAGTTCACATGTTTATAAGTACAAATTAAGTTACCATGTGATTTATGTATATACGTGTGTGTAAGAGAGCATAAGTACAAAATAAGTTGCCGTGTGAGCATATAAATCGATGTAAGTTCATGATCAGTCACAGTCCAGATAACATATATTCACCTAAGAGCACACACATGATTTGTCAGTCTTACCTAGCATACTGGCAACTGGGGCGGGGTGTCAGCTCGTTAGTACTAATAATATATTTTCATGACAGACCAGTCAAAGTCTAAGTAAGAGTACATACTTATGAAAAAATATCTAGACTTGATCATATGACTTAAACCACACACGATAGTTCAAAATATATTTTAAATTACTATATAGACCAAAACTAATGAGCAAGCTTTTTTTCCAAGTAAAACATATTAAAAAGTATCGTGAAACTCACCTCGATGCTATCATGATCCAAAGCCCATAACAAGTATAGCAAAACTATAGATACACAAAATACAAATGAATTACTAAAGGTCGAGTGTAATCCTCCTACTCTAGTACTTAATGTCTATCCAAGTTCTTGTTTTAATGAAAACATGATTTATTTATCATTTCAAGTCGAATATTCAACTTAAATTCCCTATCCTGTTTCATTTTAGTTTTCAAGTCATTAACATATACTAAATCGTCGACGTCCTTCGATGTGCATTTATTATTCCAATCTCAATGAGTTATTAATATTATATGTTCTTGTCGTTAAACTTATTATAATCCCTTACTGAACACAACTATTTACTTTATTTGACTATTTTGTCTCGAAATGATATTGAAATATAAGGATTATACTTAGAGGCTGATACAACCAAAGAGCTCTCAGCATGCACATGTGAAGTACAAGGAATTTACTTCGAAAGATTTGATACAACTCAGTAAATTATGCTAAGTATCAAATCTTCCGAAGCGAACAAACCAAATCTTCCGAAGCTTAAAAGACAAAGTCTTTCGAAGCTTCAAAGACAAAGTCTTTCGAAGCCAAATACTGATTACTTTCGAAGATAGACAAGACATGTTTTTTCTAAATCACCTTTTGACAAAAACTGACCACTTTCCGTTGCCACCTCTGAAGACTCACAAACTTATATTAGTTGGTGAAAAGTCCACACTTTTGCCAAACTGTAGATGAAGGTCTTATGTCTGTAACTTTCTATTTTTATACTTTTATCCCTTTTGTATTAGATAAGTACGTGAGCTATGACATGTCATAGTCACTAATCAAAAGGCAATCTACCTTTTGACTTTACATTAATCTTGTTGTCTAGATTAGTGTTTCAAGCTAACATCGAAAGTATGACAAGCTGTAGGATGTAGTATAAAGTATATAAAGTACTTGTATTTCATGTATGCTTTGTAACACTTGTAAGAAATTGAGAGCAATATACATCATTATTGAAAACTATATTATCTTGTTCTTGTTCTGATCTTTACTTGTGTTCTTTGTATCATCATAAGCCGGTTCCTTATTTGATTTCTTAAGTGTTTTAAGTCTCTGCGCCTTGTGAAACTGTTGTATTGACCCCCTTCACAGGTCCTACAGTAAGACCTTAAACTAACTTCCAGAAAAATAATCACCTCAAATGGATGAAGTATGTGGGAGATATCACTCAACAAACACAACCTAACATTCAACCCGAATTTAATAGCTTTGACATTTAATTTTGTTTATAGCGTTTGGAGGACCAAACTATGTCGAAACGACATGAGATCACTTGGCTTTGTAAGAATACTCTCTGGAACTATATTTAGCCAAAAATTTTGAGCCATTTTGACTCTGTATGACCAAGTTATGACCCGTGAAAAACGCCCTATTTTTATAGCAAGTTGTCCAAAATTCCAACCTTTTTCTTTGTACCCCAAATCCATAATTTTTTACCACCATTGAGACCAAGATCATTGCTTATTCCATGACATTTAACAAAATCCTTCCATTAGACCCTTTGGTTATGATAAATTTTAGTCCCAATTGGAGTATTTAGGATTTTAATATTCTGTTTCATGTTTTTAGTTGTTTAATACATAAATCTAAAGCCTAGCACATCTATTGATTTCGAGAACATAGATTAACATTTTGAATAAGAGATTATGTACCCAAGATATCCTTTAGGACAAGGTCACCTAACTTGACAAATCCAGTTCAATAAATTCAAAGAATATATGAAATAAAAAACTAGGGTTCTGCCAATTTTGAAGATCCAACACCCGAAACGCCTATTCTTCACGATCCAATGCCCAAAATCAAGAACACAAGATCATTAGATGATAATTTTGATATCAAATGATGAATATCATCGATAACGTGATTAAACAACAACTAAATATTTAAAACAAATGATTTTCTTATAAGGAAGCAAAGAGATAAACAATGCTTAATCAAAATTCAATTTTGAATGATTAAATACACCAAAAATCAATGGATGGAATTTGATGATGATGATAAAGAACAAGGTGAATTAAGAGTGGTGACTAGACCGCAGACAAATGAAAACAAAACAAGGGGGAGTCCCCTTTGTTGAACTCGACCGCAAACAAGAGAGGGGAAAGGGCCTCGGACCTGTCTCGTTCAATTCCATCTCATCCCGATCCGCGTGTCGACTAATTCTATGTTTTTAAATTCCACGCGCTAATACTATTCTAACTAAGTATTATATGCTATATAAATTATTTAATTATAATTTTTAATTAAATTGAGTCTATATGTCCAATTCTTGTTGCACTTTTAACTTAAAATTTAATATATTCCGTTTTGACAATCCTTAATCAAGTACAAAGCATAAAATATTATTTAAGTCAACAAAAATACTTTTATTGTATTTTCTATATAAAGTGTTGTGGTTTATCATTCTTATTTTACTCGTTACAAAGATATTCTTTTCAAGTATTTCCCACTGCAACACCGTGCCCAACGTCTTCTAATTAAATCTTATAATCATTTTCAAATCAAGATTGAAGTAAGTAAAGATTTTATATTTGACTAATGTTCCAACAACGTGCGTGCGTTGCGTGTGTGATGAACTTTATAATAACAACCACGTCGAGGCTCAGAATTGACATTCGGTAACATGTACATAAACAAATTAAACAAAAACGTTGAAATCTGACGATTGTACCAGACGCAAGACATTGTGTAAACAAAAAAAATAACTATTCCCTGCCATCAATTAATATGGAGTTGATATTTGACGAAGGAAATTAGTAGTAGTTGATACTTACTCTAGATGTACAGTGTTGATGATTCGAAGTAAACGGGAAGAAACGTGTAAAGTCAACAACGGGTGTTAAGGTGGAATAAATATACAACAACTTGACAAAATGTCAACCATAACTAGTTGAAATTAAATACCAGATACAACATGTACATAAGCAAATTAAAAGGAATACCCATTTCCCCTTGAATCAATCAATCTCCACAGCAAAAGATCATCCTCATTCTCATCCTCATTCTCATTCTCATTCTCGTCGACCACCATGAACTTCACAAGAAACATCGACTTGTTTATGTTATTTAGTATGTTACTACTCACACAATCTGCTTCTCAATCGGCCACACCTGGCGATGTGATCACCATCACCAAAGCTGCCAACGTAACCAAACCCGGGTGCCAAAGCCATTGCGGAAACGTAACGGTTCCATATCCGTTTGGCATCGGTCCTGGTTGCTTCCTAAGCGAATGGTTCGAAATCACGTGCAACACTAGTGTTAATCCTCCAAGAACCCAAATCGGGGGTCTCCAAATCCTGGAGTTCACCGATTACACATTCCGAGTGGCCAACAAGGTTGCAAGCCGTTGTTACGATCCATTCGGAAACATCACCGAAGACAATCCGGTCAGCACACGTCTTGGCTGGGACTCACCCTTTTCATTTTCACACAAGAACCAGTTCACTTTAATCGGGTGCGATGATTTCGCCTTGTTTTACGGCCCCCTACAGATAAACTTCACCAGCGGCTGCATAGCACTGTGCTCAAAACCCGAGGAGGTGGTCAACGGGTCATGTTCGGGCGTCGGGTGCTGTCAAACATCGATCCCAAAGGCACTCAAGTATTACTACACTTCTGTTGGTAGTATGGGCAATAACCACACTAAAATATGGTCCTTTGATCCTTGTACGTACTCGTTTTTGGGTGAGCAGGAACGGTTTACGTTTCGTGGGGTGTCGGATTTTATGGACCCCAACTTCAGGAACCGGACCATGGCTAGTGTTCCTATGTTGGTGGATTGGGTGGTCGGGAACCTGAGCTGTAGCGAGGCTAGGAGTGCTGGTGTGTTGGCTTGTCAACCCAACAGCCGGTGCGTTGATTCGGATACTGGACTTCCAGGATATAGATGCATTTGCAATGATGGTTATCAGGGTCACCCATACCTTGAGCCAGGTTGCCTGGGTAAGTTTTGTAATGTAATTTGTAAGTTTCGATTCGGATTTCGGCCTTAAAAAGCTAAACAATTCGGGTGCTTTTGTACATGTTTGCTATTGGCAGACATCAATGAATGTGAGGATCCTAATAATCTTTGTGATGGGGTCTGCACCAACACACCCGGGAATTATACGTGCAGTTGCAAAGATGGCTACGTAGGAGATGCCCTGAAAAGCGGACGTGGTTGTAGCAAAGAAACTTCACAATTTCCCTTTATCAACTTCTCTTTAGGTAAATTTGGTCCTTTTATTTGGCTTCTAATTAAAACAGGATGTATTGGGGATCAAATTAAACATGATTACTAAGTATATAAGTGGGATTGCAAATATTATTACAAGATATTTAAGAAGAGCTTTAAACCTATAGGGCTTTGACAAACACCAAACTTAAATTTTTCTATATTATTGTATCAACAGGGTTACAAACATTAGTTTAACATTACACTTGATTTAAAAATACTTTAGTTAAAAATTTTTTATCTACATGGGCGGCGCCCCTAAGGATGGACGGGATGGGCGACCACCAGGGGCCATCTCCTCAGGGGCCTGAAATCGTAAAATCTTTTATATTACATGTATGTACTTTGAAAAGACTATAAACTATTAATATACCTATTAACAAACCCAATAATATCTTAATTATTTTAACATATTAAACCTTACCTTAAACTAATTCAAGATTACGACAGAAGTGAGAAGACCGATCGGTAGTTGACTTTGTAACTTCGATTGCATTTTCAATACAGACAAAGAGTCATCGGTATCCACTTTTGAAGTCTAAAACCTCCCAATATGAATGTTTAGATAACTGAAATTGATTCTTTATTTTGCTTTCATATTCTTTATTTGTTGAATGTTTAGATAATTTGCTACAATACTTTTGTTTTGTTATTGTTATAACAATTATCATCGTATTATAAACTTTTTTATATACAAGTTATTTGGTTTATATATTTTTTATACGTCGTATTATAGGGGCCCATTTTTAGTTCTCGCCCGGCCCAGTGTATATTGAGAATTCTCGAAATCACCCCTGTGTATTTACGTGATACTTAAGTGGTATTTTAACTAGTCTACCAGTACATATAGTCTTAGGATTGTATATGAGACTGATGATTCTGATTCGGGTTTTATTTACTGGTAAAATGCATGCAGGTATGGGATTTGGTTTCTTGGGCATTTTAGTCGGCATAACATGGCTCTATTTTGCGATTAAGAAGAGGAACCTCGTTAAGCTCCGGCAGAAGTTGTTTCAGCAAAATGGTGGTTTGCTACTCAAACAACGTATTGCGACCGGTGAAGGCAACGTCGATTCAACAAAGGTCTTCACCGCAGAAGATTTAGAAAAGGCCACTAATAATTACGCTGAAGAAACGATCTTGGGTCGTGGTGGTTATGGGACGGTTTACAAAGGCATTCTAAGCGATCAACGTGTTGTTGCTATCAAGAAATCACGAGTTATGGATGAAACCCAAATAGAACAATTTATCAATGAAGTGATTATCTTAACAAAAGTTCACCACCGGAACGTGGTGAAGCTTTTGGGATGTTGCTTAGAGACGGAGGTACCGTTATTGGTATATGAGTATGTATCTAACGGAACTCTTTTAGATCATATTCATGGTAAAGGAACCATGAGTTGGTTATCATGGGAGAATCGACTAAGAGTAGCAACGGAAGCCGCAGGTGCGCTTTCGTATCTTCATTCGGCTACATCAACCCCAGTTATCCATAGAGATGTGAAATCTGCAAACATTTTATTAGACGATAATTACACTACAAAGATCTCTGATTTTGGGGCTTCAAGATTGGTACCCATTGATCAAACACAAGTGACCACACTCGTTCAAGGGACATGGGGATACTTAGACCCTGAGTACTTCCACACCAGTCAGTTAACAGAAAAGAGTGATGTTTATAGCTTTGGAGTGGTGCTTGCTGAGCTTCTGACCGGAAAGAAGCCGTTGTGTATGGAACGAACCGAAGAAGAACGAAATCTAGCAACGTATTTCGTTATGTCGTTGAAAGAAAACCATTTGTTTCAGATTCTTGAACCTAGAGTTGTAAGGGAGGGTAGCCTAGAGCAACTTCAACAAATTGGCGAGCTTGTGAAAAGATGCCTCAATCTTATAGGAGATGAGCGACCAACAATGAAAGAAGTGGCGACTGAACTTGAAGGGTTACGTAAGTTTACTCAACATCCGTGGGCGACTCGACATGGTGATGAAGAGAATGCAAACTTGTTAAACCAAGAAACAGACCTTTATGACGAGTCGATAAACCCATACTTAAGTACCAGGGAAATCTCTTCTGGTTTTAGCATCAATAGTACTGGTCTTATTTATCCTTCAAGTATTCTACGATGATATATATAATTCAACAATGGCAATAGACCTGAAACCACATTATGCTTTCTTCCATTAATATTGTTTTCACTTTTTCTATGTAATTATAAAATATATATCTACTTAGTTTTTTTTAACATGTATTATATTACGAACCGTAAAAACCTCATAATACATTTTTACATTTTATTCTAACTTTAATGCATAATGTTTTGAAAGCGAAGGTGCAATCATCAAATTGGTCACTTTAAAAGTTTACTAGTCGGATCAATTGAAAAGTTTTTGTGACAAGCCCAAATTTTGGGCCTTCAAATTTTTCTTAAATTGACCCAAAGGTTGCATTAAACACGATCAAAGTCCAATATGTAAACCGGTCCAATTATGACCCAATAAGGAAATCTAATCCAGGAAGTACTATTTTAAAAATTTAAATAAAAGATTTCACGATCTGATGGATTCTCCCTAAGTTTGAGCAACTAAGTGACGAAAATCTGCGTGCAAAACTATCAGAGGGATAATTACGAACTGATATCCGACAAATAACCGAAACCTGTCATGATAATTAAGAAAATATTACAGTAAAAACTTACTGATGTGCTTCGTTTTAAGAATGTAAAATAATTTTAAAGAACCCTACTTGAGCGGAACAAACCCTAATAATATATGGCAACGGTAAAATGACTAAGACTGACGACCAGTTTCTAGCAATTCACACATAGTTTAAATATAGAAGGTATTACGAATAAAATCCACGGTTCCCGACGTAGACCCACTTAGGTGTCACCTAAAATATTGCAAAAACAATATTTAATATAATAAACAGTATACGCATACGTAACAAGAAATAAAAATCGTTAAACTCTTTCAAAAGACGGAGACGTGACGCACCACGCGACACGGAGAGGCAGTTTCAAGAGGATAGTGTGTAAGATGGAGAGTGCACCCAAAACCCTAAGTACATAAGCAACTTGTTCTCTTCTTTTACTCATTTGACACACACTTAGCACCTACACTTGGAGAGATGGAGAGGGAGGGA
>BJCO01744310.1:0-18511 GCA_018326465.1 Flaveria floridana | reverse complement strand
AGGACTTAAAGGTTCAAATTGTTACATTAAAACTACGAGTCTGAGAAAAATAAGCCAAACAAAGGAAAAATGATAGTAAACTAGCCTGTAACTGAGGTAACATAGAGAAAGTAGACCTAGAGTTTGCTAGTCCATTATATGATGTGTCGGTAGATTCAACACAATAGACAAGTAGACCTCATTGGTGAAACAAATTAAAACTAAAATGTTCGACTAGCTGTGGGCTTCCACCTTATCCCTGGTTAACACAATCAACGCATTTCCAATAAGGGGCGACGAGCAAATTAAACGCCACAAATGTGTGCGGATGACCTTATAAATAAGCAAAGTACATGAAAAAATTGTTAAACGCAATCAAGCTAATGACTAATGTTGTTAGTGCGTAATGTGTAAAAGAAAAGTGCTCAAACAAGAAGATAGGTTGTGTGCCTCTCTGCTGTGCGATGACACTGACCTGAGGATAAGAATAACCTAAATTTTCTAGAATTCATTGTTGTTTGTGCCTCTCTACTGTGCGATGGCACTGACCTGAGGCTTGGCATCTCTTTGAAAGCTCTTAGAATAGTTTCTTCTTGTCCAAACCTGCAGACCGCTAAAAAATCTCCTGAGGAACGTTGATTACCATATAAGCGTGGGATCCACAAATGCTTGTTGAAATAACAAACCAAACCAATCACCAATGTGAGTCGAAAGTCTGTATATGGATTTAAGTGGATAAATATACTAACAATCATCGTGGCAGCAATCATCGATTGTCAAAATCATTATGTGCTTCTTACAGTTCTAGTATGACTTCATGTTAGAGCTTTGAACTCTCAGACAAATAAGAATAAGTTTAACAAAACATATGCTAAAGGGTACTAAATGATTATGTTTATGCCTGTATTATTCCATAAGAGTCTTTCCAGATAAGATGTAAATGCTGGATGCTGTCTTGTTCAGGGGGAGAATTCGTTTAAGGAAAATTAAAATGTATTCAACCCACCTCAAACAAAAGCACAAAAATATGTTTTTTTATTTCAATTTACGTTGTTTTCTGTTTTATCTATCGATTAGGTGTCTATGTTGGACTATGTAACTAGATGAACTCTGTGAATCATAAAATTAAAAAGGTCACGTCTGAGGTGACCAAAGTGGTGTGAATTTAAAAGGATCATGTCTGAGATGATCAAGTATTAAATATTTAATAGGGTCATGTCTGAGGTGACCAAACGATTCCAATTAAAAGGATCACATCTGAGGTGATCAATCGGTTGTTAATTTAAAAGGATCACGTCTGAGGTGATCAAAGGATTTATCTAAAAAAGATCATGTCTGAGATGATCATTGGTCATAACGTTTATTTATCAAAATTTAAATTTGACTGTATGTGGAAATGGATGAAGCCAAACTCATATGTATGAGCCAATCGCACGATTGGACTATGAGTATGGCCCAATCGCACGATTGGACCATAAGTATAGACCAGTCGCATGATTGGATCATAAGTATGAGTAAAGCACATGAATGGACCATGAGTATGAGCTAGTCACACGAATGGACTGTGAGTATGGGGGGAACCATGTGATTGGATCATAAGACCGAACCAATCGTACGACTGATTGAAGGAGTCTGAGTCAGTCGCACGACTGAACCGCAGTCGCATGATTAAATCGTGCGTATGGGTTCAGTCGTATGATTGAGGCATGCGCATGGGTCCAGTCGCACGACTGAACCCCAAAACAGTATAAATAGAGACTCAGTCGGTCGTGAACCCTACCATTTCAAAATTTCTCAAAAACCGCCCATTGCCCAGACTCCCTGCCAAAATTTCCAAAATCTACGATTACACTCCGAGTTCATTACTAACCACCTAGTGTTCATCTTCAGGCACTTTGCAGACGAAATCAGGATCAAATGACAGATAAATGGAACTTAAATGGGTCGTAATTGATAAAACAAAGAAACGAGACAAAAAACCTAAAATAGGCCACTTAAATGTAAAATAATGTTGATTTAAATGACATTAAGTGTTGTTTCGGATCCCTGCCAACCATATGAACCTAAACACGTAGTTTAATTTATCGTTTTCATGAAGATTCGAATTTATTGGTTTGAACAGTGCAAGACACTATTGGATAGGCTGATGAACTTCGTTCGCACGATTGAGCCAGTCGTATGACTCAGTCGCACGATTGACTCAATCGTTCTTGTGTAGCATGCGACTAAGTTCAGTCGCAGGCTCAATCGTATGACTGAACTCAGTCGTATGGTTCAATCGCACGATTGAACCAGTTTGTCTAAATCTGTTCCAAGTAAATTGTTTATCTCTTATGAGTGGAACTAATGTGTTGGTTTCGTGTATTGCAGAAAAAATGGTTGATAGATGGATGATGAGCACCAAGCATAACATATGTGCTCATCTAGATACTACATCCCAGAATGCTGCTGAGTTCACATGGATTATAGCCTTCCTACGAAGATCGAGGATCTTCAAGGCTATTTCTACTCCTTACACTCCTTATAGGTCGATCCAGCAGGCATTCTGGGAGAATGCTGTTGTCGACCGGTCTACTGAGCCTTTCTGCATCCGGAGTTCTATCTTCGGTCAAGATATAGAGATCAGTGAAGACGACCTACGGCGAGTCTTGGAATTGGGTGATGATGGAACACACCCAACCAAGCTGCATCCCCTAATGGTAAAGGGATGCTTTCTCAAGATCAAGTACGCCGGCGACATCAATGTCGGCGTGCTAAATAAGAGCAACATGTGCCCGTAATTCAAGTATTTGGCATATGTGATCCTGAAATGCATAGCCTCCAAGAGAGGAGGATTTGATGAGCTCTCAGACTAAATCCAGAATGCATACATTGCGCTGGTGCTGAACCACCCGTTTAGTTTTTCACGCATGTTCTTCTCCTACCTGACGGACAACATTGAGGCCAAAGGCAAGGAAGGCTTCTGCATGTACCCAAGATTCTTGCGGATGATCATCGACAAGAAACTTCCTATGCTGCCAATGGAGGAGGATGATGCTGTGACCCTAGAGGTGATGGATGATACCACCCTAGGAAGGATGAAGGTCTACCGGGAGAAGCATGTGAAGCCCACGGTGAGGAGACTCTTCGGACATCTGGCCAATGAGGGTTATGTGGCGCCAGCTCGCAAGAAGTGGCGTCACGATGATAGTGACTCGGACATCAAGCCTATTATGGCTCCTGCTGACGACGACGACGATGATGGTGACCATGATGATGGTCAAGGTGGTGGAGATACAGGCCCCAGTCAATCACGGGCCACAAACAAGTCTACAATATCTCCACCACCTCCACACAGAAGTACTTCTGCTCCCAGTGGATCGGAGCAAGCTGCCATCCACCGGGACTTCTTGATAGATGAATAAGAGGAGGAATCGGATGAGGAGCCTCTAGCGAGGACAGCCGGTAGCCGTGTAGTGGCTACCGAAAGGGGCAAGGAGGCGGTTGGAGTATGCCAGGCTGGGGCTGCAGGTGCTGAGACTTCAGATCCTACTTATACACCTCCCCAGCTAACTAGCCCAAGGGGAGCCCAGCTTGCCAGGGGTTTGAGGCTGAAAAGAATGGCCCAGCCCCACGACAAGAAGGGCAAGAGACGGAGAATTGTTCTGATTACTTCCTCCACCACCACCACAACCACCACAGCTACCACAGCCACCACTACCACTATTCCTACCACCACTACCACCACCACTCCAACAACCACTGCTACCACCACAGCCACCACTACTACCACCACCTCAGCCACCACTATTCCTACCACCACACGTACCATTCCCACATCCATTCCATCACCATTCATATTCATACCCAGTCCCACATACACATCATCCACCACCACATCTACCATGCCCCAAACCGGCCCTTTCACATCGTTGATCCCTCCATAGGGATCTCCTCTGCCCATTGTTGGGCTAGAGGAACAGCTGGCTAGCCTCAACCATCTTGTTCTCAAATTGCTCGCTACTGATAACATCCGAGCGGACCAGATGAACTAGTTGATGGCAGTCAACACTGCACAGGGCAAGCAAATAGCCCTGTTGACAGAGAGGGATGCAGCTTAAAGTCAACAGATTGCCCATCTCTCTAAGAGAGATGCTACCCACGAGAGAGCCTTGGCAAGAGCCTATAGTGCTCTGATAGCACAGAATAAGCTCCTGATGGCCTCAGTCAAGAGGATAGAGGAGGTCGAGAAGAAGAACAAAAAGCTTCTTATCAGACTCAAAGGGACTAAGGGTGGGCCCCTAAATATCAAGGGTGATAATGATGATGGAGATGATGATGATGATGATTCATCCAATGCTGAATCAGATGATGATGATGATGAAATGGATGAGGCTGAAGGTAGTGGAAAAGACAAAGATGGGGGAGATGATGATGAGCCAGAGCATGAAGGTGATGCATCTTCATCAGCCTCAAATCCATCAGCTCGGTAGAGACGCACCAAAAGGAATCAAGATCTACGACCCTCCACCTCAGCTTCCCAAGCTGAAGAGTCGAGCTCCCTCGACTCCCAAGGCAAAAGTAATATTAGATTTCTAGGTATTCAAAAATACTTTTGTGCTTGAATGACTTATTATACTAATGTAATTAATGTTTATTAATGTTTAATTATCCTAACTACTAATGTGTGTGAGATTGTGTTTTAAATGTTTAATCAAACAGATGAAGCTGAACAAGCAGACGATTACGACATCACACCCATTCAGCAAATCAAGACTCGGCTAACAATGATTCTTGATTTGCAAGGGATCGTGCAACGATCTGTGAGCTACACCCCTGAAGAGGGAGAGATCATTCCTGATCTCACTGACGAGCAGCTGGCCGATATGTTTAGACTCAACCCGGATGAGCTAGTCAAGGATGCTCCCTAGGTTGATGTCATGAGTGATGAAGAGCTACATGGCGTAGATGAGATTGATATCAAGGATATCACTGCACAAGAGTATCCACAGTACACTGACCAACAGGGAAATGTTATCCCCGATTTGGGTGAAACATTTAGCAGTGATACGTTTGGAGCTCTTGATGCTAAAGAGAAAGATAAGGAGAAAGAAGAAGGGAAAGCCTAGGCCTCAGATGCTGATGTCGATATCAAGAAGGCTGAGTGGGCTGTGTGCCTTGAAGAAATGAGAGCCCAGCGACAACCGCCAATGTCTAACGCCTACACCAAACTCTATAGAGTTAAGAAGCATCAGAAGGTGTCTGGCAAGATTATTAGCTGGGCGTATTTTGAGGACTTGGATGTCTACGCCGTAAAGAGGGAGAAGGGGATAGAGTACTTTAGATTCCCTCATGATCTAAAGACTCTTCCTGGTTTTGAGTTAAACAGGCTTGCCTGTTTAGATCTTTTGTACGCCAACCCCAAAAAAATGTCCAGGTGGTTCAAGACGGCGTTAAATAGAGAATACCACACCAGGTGGGTCAACTTCAGGCCTCAACAGCCTAAACGGTTCATCAATAAGACCGAAGTTGATCCTCACACCAGAAAGCCTAAAGTAGTGCTGAAGTGGAGTCCCCCGCGCACAATATCAAAGATCCCATTACGGGAAATGCCTCAGGACTTCACTTCACACTTCAAATGGTGGTATTACAACTGGCGGACGGGAGAAGCATCATAGTTTTGCACAAAGAGAGCAAGATCAAGACTATCAGGGTATTTGACCCAATGTGGCTAACCAACTTCTCGGCTAAAGATGTCTACACACTCTACAAGTGGCCACTATTCTGTGACTCGTAAGAATTGTACAAGCTCTTCAATTCCATCATGTCATACAACTCTGCTTCGCGTTTGAGATTCATGCTGGAGTCACAAGAGAAGAGAAGTACAAGAAGTTTTAGGGTCATATGAAGACTGATAGATATTAGCTAAACTAAGTCTAAGTGGGAGTTTGTTGATACATATTCATGTACCTATCTTATGTTCTAAAATATAAAAGTCTTTCATGTCTTACACATATGTAATCAAATGTAATGAAGTGATTGATTATATATAAAATGTATTGTGATGGTTATATGTGATTGATTATGCCATGTTATATTTATATTGATTATGATTCACATATATGAACTAACTATATAGGTTTGATGTTTGTTTGACATAGTTCTAAGTCAATAAGAACTTAGAAATATGTGTAACTTAGTCATGTGGACATTCATGCTAATGGACTATACTTATTGCCCATACGCATGAATGAACCATGCTTATGGACCAGTCGCATGACTGAACCAGGTTACTAGATCAGTCGTATGATTGAGACATAAGATTGGTTCAATCGCACGACTGAACCTTCAATCGTGCGTATGAGTCAATCGCATGCTTCAGTCACAAGACTGAACCATGCTAATGGTTCAGTCATATGAATGAACATTGATAACCTATAAATAGCACATAATTCGTGGAAAACGTAACACTTCGAATTACTTCATCATACTTCGTACCCTAGCCGTCCAGAGTGTCCTAATTCGCAAATCCAAGTTCATAGATCGTCCGTGATCGATTTCAATCCATTCTTAACATTTGTTTCATCGTAAGATCGATCAGGTTATTCGTTCTCACTGATTGGATCACCAATCAAATAGAATTCCACGCTATTTGATATGGTTTCATGCAGAATCCGTTAGTACTCCGTACGTGCACGGTCCTAACACCAAGGACAGCAAATATTTGTCTGTCTCCTTGTTCTTCCCTGATGCGGTTCTAAGGAGCTTGTACAAGTCATTAGTTGATAGTAGATCGAGTCTGTTGCTCTAAATGACATGTACTCTTTGTTGTGGCCTTCTGAAGAGTGTTAGTTGATGGTAATTGTAATTGTATTCCCATCTAACTATAAGGTCAAAAGTTCGGCCTTCAGCCATCTGAAAAAATGTTTTTCCTTTTGTAGTTGTGCCTTTTTCACATCCTTGCTCACTTTTTCAACTCTTCTTCAGTCTTGGACTTCTTTGTTAGTTCAGCTAGATGAAGATTGCTCAGATGATTTCTAATATGAGCAGCACCTGAGAGTTGGGGGATTGGAGACTAGTTTCTCTTCTAACTCATCAATGTCGAATCTGCTGGAGTGTAGCAGAGATAAAGTATTGAGCCTGTTTACTTCACTATTCTCTCTTTTTTATAACAAAGCTGTGAGAAGGTTCATCAAATCTCCACTGGATAATTTTCCTTCTAGGATTGAAGGGTTGTGTTGACATCTTATCCCCTTTCCTAGTATCTAGTAAAGTCACCAGTCTTCTTATTAACTTTTTCTCTTCTTCCTTCAGGGTGTCTGAATTAGTTGCAAGAAGTTGGAGAGCTTGGTCTAGTGTTCCCCTAGGTAGATCAAGGAATGCATCTCTTATGAGGGAACTGGAAGAGCCATAAATGTATTTCAGCTTAATTGACTCTACTTCACAAGAGATGTCGCTCAAGGTTGTGCAATTAATGAGTTTTTCTTGATCTCCTTGAACTCTTCAGAGGTCAGTGGCTTAGAAGGTTCAAAAGATGGTGTGGGTAATGATTGGGTTTGGGGTTATGCTTTAGGTTTAAGGATAGGTGGTGGTGGTGGTTGTGGGAAGCTAAGGGTGAGGGCGTAGGTAAGGCTGATGGTGTGGGTTTAGGGGTGTAAGGATCAGTGGTTGGTTTAGTTTTGATGGGGAAGGGAAAAGATTTGGACATAGGTTGTAGTTTGGTTGTTGGTGTTGGTTTGGGTGCCATCCTCTAAACACTTTGTACTTGTGGTACCTCCTGCCTTCTTCCTACTCGAATGTTAGCCTTGATGTCATTGAGATGGCGTTGTAGGGTCTTCTCTGGCATGGGACTTACTTCCCTGCCGGTGAAGCCATGGGCTTTGAGATTTGCCTTCAACCATTCCTTATTTCCCACCTTTTTGCCAGCTGCAAGTTTTGCCTCATCCTCCTTCATCTTCTTTTCCATCAGCTTCTCCCTGGTACTTTTCTTCTTTTCCTTAGTGATTTGATCTTGCTCATTGGAGAACAGAAACAAGATTGTCTCATTATCATGAGGTGAGGTGCTAGCTCCACTTAAGAATAGCTTCTAGAGCAGAGAAAGGCTATCCTCTCCAACCTCTCCCTTTTGATAGCTTTCTCCTTGTCTTTCCTTTTCTCCTCCTTTATGGCCAACCTTGATGCTTCCTCCTTTTCCTTTTGCAACAAGGTTGCCTTCTCTAGCTTTACAAGCTCATCAAGTAGGAGTAGAACTATTTCTTTATTGTTTACTCCCAGGCTGATGATCCTGTCTATCACCTCCACTCTCTTTTGGTTGTTGATACTTTCTTGGGAGGCTACTGCTGCCTTCCTGCTTGCAGCCAACAGCTTCCTAGTATCAACTCTTCCTTCTATTTTTAGCTTCTCCAATCTTTCTTCATCTAGCAGCTCCTCAGCAGTGAGCTTCCTCTTCCCCTTAGGATCAGAGGAAAATTCAACCTTTGGAGATTCAGGCTTAGAGGGTTCAGGTTGGGGAGAGTGCGGTTGGACCTGTGGTGGTTGAGAGAGGGGAGTTGTAAGGAAGTCCTCACTGTTTACCTCAAAGGCTAGATCAGGAATAGCCTCTGTGATGAACATGCATCGGACATGGAAGATAGTTACATGATTTCTTCCATAGCTTAAACTTCTACTTTGGAAGAAATTTAAACTGCACTACCTGTCCCTTCTAAATCGGTTGCTGGGCCATGAGTCCGTATATCCCCTTCGAAGTTAATCCTAGGTTGAATAGAGACCTAGGGTTGACCAACCTCCTCTTCAGAGGTAGGTGTTGCACGTAACCTTTAAAGCTCTTCAAATCCAAAGTAGGCAACAGCTACATCTGGGGATTGTTATTCAAGGGAGGAGCTTATCAGAAATTTGGTTAGAAACCTGTTAAGGTTGATAAGCATCCTTGGATCCACTTGAATTGTAATGGGAGCTGGTCAAGGGAAGATGGTTGCAGGTTGTTGTTGTGTGGAATAAAAAGAGGAAATAATATCAAGGGAAGTTGTTGCGATGGCAAGGCTGGGTTCCGCATGTTCTTGTTTCTATACATTCTCCCTCTTTTTTATAACATCATCTTGGGAAGTAGATGAGCAAGAGGAAGAACTTAAAGAAACAGGTCTATGTACATGCCTAACACACTTCTCAATCAATGTCTCAGCTAGTTGAGCCTTGAGATTTTCAATCTCAAGTTGCTGAGTGGAAGACCTATCTACTAAAGTCCTCACCTTGAATTCAAGGTTTGAGAGATTAGAAAGTAGGTAAGTGATTGTGACTTGCAGACTACCCTCATCTTCTTTTGAAGAATCATTACGAGATGAGAAAATATACCAGGTATGTTCATCATTACCACCAGATATGGTTTCTTTGCGTGCTCGATACCTTTGTGTACTGATGTCTCTTTCAGAGTCATCAATGGGCAAGGTTGTCGTAGATTAAGCCCCACTTATGTTACCATTTTCCTGAGAGGCTGATGAAGCACACTCAGTAGTGGCAGCTGAATCTGCGCGAGTCACCTCCACTCTAGCTGGACTCATCTCAGTTTGGGCTAGCTGATGTGGGCTAGATATCAGGGGTTCCCTAGGGCTCAGTTGAACTGCGGAGTGGTGTGGTAGATCAGCGTCATCACCCTTAGTGAACATAATATCCTCATCAGGTCTGGTTAGTAGGTCAAAAAAGGATCCATAGGTTATTTCAAATGACCTAGACCTTGGTCAGCACCTAATAGTACTTGTATAATAGTAGTTAAACTAGTGATATGGCTGTCCCTTTTTGGCTTCCAAGAAAGTGTCGGGACTCACCCTGAGGGATTATGGCTTTGTTATTGGGCTCATCAAGGTGAAACTAAGGAGATTCAACACTGATATTGAGGTCTATTGTGGACGATGGTCGGACCTCTTGTTGAGTAGCAGCCATGTGTTCTACTTTAGCCTTTCTAGTGTGAAGCGAGGAGACTTGTTCAATCAAAGTAGATTGAACAAGGGTTTGTTTGGAGTGTCTTTGGTATGTGAACTTGATAGGGTGTGAAGAAGTAAATGGCTATGAAGTGGTTGTGTTTGGTATGGGTTCATCACCTGCGAGGTTTGTAAGGATGTCACCAAGAGCTATTGGCTCAAGCATACCTAGAAAGAGATGACTGAACCTTCTAATAAAGTTGGTGGATAACTTCTTCAACACTTTTAAGATACCCGGTCTCATTTGAGGAACCACTATAACATTTGCACATTCTAGTTTATCCTGATATAACTCACAGATGATTATGTGTTGAATACACCTTGGATGCATATATAATGTATTCCTGGTAAGATTACCTCTTAGGTTGTTCAGCAAAAATCTTGAGTAATTGAATCTGAGGCTTTTCACCAACCCATGGACTAGGCAGCCCAAATCGTATGGGATTTGATCCCAACCCCTTGATTTGTTCGATAAGCTGTGCAGGACTATATGTATCAAGAACTTCCAATTGTTAAAAAAGTTGAACTTGTAAACTGTAGACTTGGTTACATCTGTAACGCCTAAAATTTTGTCAAAAACAAAAGAAAGGAAAAATATTAAGAAAAGGATCGGGAAAGTATCATGAAAGAAAAGAAAAAAAGCATAAGTGGAGGGGATAAAGTGTAAAAAGGACAAAACTCAAATACTTTAGTAATATTTTGAGTATGGCCGCCCATATAGGTACCAACTTTTGCTTTTGTCAGCCAAAAGAAGAGAAGAAGAAGAAGGGCAGAGTTTTCACCGATTTAGAGAGAGAAAGAAGTTGTTCCTGGCCTAAGGTGAGTTTCCTTGTATAATTTGTTCAGTTAGGATGGGTTTTCGACCATGTAACAGAGTTTTGCATGTTCCTATGTGTTTATGTGGGTTCGGGTTATGTGTTCTTGGTGTCTAGGTGTTAGAAACATCAAGATTTCTCACTTTGCAGGAGTTGAGCTTGAAAAGAAATAAAGGTGAATTCTAGACCCTGGTTTTTGTATGTTTTTAAACTCTTTGGGACTGAAAATGCATGTAAAAACGTTTTTATCATTTTAAGTTTGTAATCGTATGTATGTGTGTATGTGTTTTATGGTTGTTTATGTGTTGTTCATGCTTAGAATGATAGCCATAAGTCAAAAACATGTTAGGATAGTGATTGGGACTGAAAAATAAGTTAGAAATATTCAAAATAGTTGGCCATACGCCCAAACAGGGCCCATGCGCCTGAATTGTGCCTTATAAAAGGCTAAGTACTGGGGTCATGCGCCCAAATAGTGCCTATGCTCCCAAAACATTGCCTGAAAATACTAAGTGTAGGCTCATGCGCTCAAACAGTACTTCATGCGCTTGAAAGTTTTGCCGAAATGCCTAAGTATAGATCATGCGCCCAAATAGTGCTCATGCGCCTAGAGTGGCTCATGTGCCTAAGTGTTGAAATGCCCAAGTAAGCCTCATGCGACTGCATTTTGGAAAAACGCCTAAACAGGCCATATGTGCCTGCATAGTGCCAAAGCGCTTGAAACATATAATTTTTCTGAAATTTTGGAAATATCAGAATTTGTAGGGTTTGACCCTATTTCGACTTGAGACTTATATATGTTCATTTTATGAATGTTTATGGTATGATTTCATGTTCCATATTATGTATTATCATATGACTTTACGTGGTGTGTTTATACTCGTATACGTAAAGTATTATCATAATGAAAGTGAAAGATTCATGATAATGACAGTGGAACATAAAGAAAGAATGAATGAAAAGTCTTGAAAGCAAAATGAAAGGAGGTTCACAACTCATTGAGAGTTTCTAGCTCAATTGTGTGTAATATAGTGTGTGATTTTGGCTAACCCATGAGGGTTCACTCACAGCTGGATCAGTCTTCAAGACAGATCCATAGTACGAAACGGGATCCTGTCACTTTACCCCGAGAATGAGGCGGTTGTGTGCCGGGAATGAGGTGGCTGCATGCCCAACGATGGGGGAAAAGTTATGACAATATCTAGAAATAGTGAAAGATAATTATAAAGTTCAAAACGAACGAATACGTGCGATAACGAATGATGAAAGAAGTTATACCTTGTTGTATGTACGATGAATGCTCACGTACGAAAGTAAAGAAAGAATTTTATTAAGAAAGAGTATTTTTATATATAAACTGTATAAAGTATTTGATTACTTTAAAACTGGAACTCAATCAGCAAAGCTGACTTTTATGCATTTTCAGTTGGCAGGATATTTGCTGCGGATGGGACACAGGGAGGCTAATCGGCAGGGGAAGACTGGCATCCATTCACGCATCATATTATTGTTGTTTTGTAATGCAATTTAAACGATGCTTTTGTAACTTAAACAATGTTGTATTGCTTAACGACAATAGTTATTAATGAAATGAATGGTTTTTTTAAATTTAATTCCACTGCTTAATCTGTGAAATGTATATTGTTTTATGTAATAAAGCGATGATTGTCCAACTGTGAGGTCTCCGGAAACGGGGCCTTACAAGTTGGTATTAGAGCTAAAGTTTAAGTAAATTGGGTAAAATATTTTTAAAAACCTAATCTTAAACTGAGAATGAGACTAAAGGAAAGGGATGCCGGCTCGAGTAGCTACGTGCCATCAGGCATTACTATTCTCAACATTAATTGGGATTATGTGTTTGTGCTATTTGATTATGTGTTCTTAATAGATTTAGATACTGATGTAGTCAGGATAAGAAATCCATGGGGTATGAAGAGTAAAGTAAGTGGCTAATCACAATTGGCCACTGTAATTAGGGACTTACTATACTTAACATAAACTGAGCTATTACCTTGAACGACTGTGTTAGTGTTTGAATCTTATAGTGATTAGAGAATGGCTGGAGGTAGATAGTCTAGGGCCTCAAGGGTGGACTACATGGTGGACGTGGTACTGAACCGTGAGTTACTAGGAATAGGGATAAAACTATTGAGAGGACACGTGAAGAGCCCGAGATCCATCACCAAGAAGGTGGAGATGAGAGTGCGAACTTGAGAGCCTCAGCGAAAGAGGCACTAGTATAGGAGGTTCATCAAGTCATGCAGACGATTCTGCCGTCTGTGTAACTGAAGTGATTAAAGCTGTGAGGGAGGATAAAAAGAAGGAAAGGAAGGAAAAGAGGAAGACCACTAGGGGAGGAGAAAGGAACAATCGGAGACTGAGACGGTTGTCTCTAGTGAGGATGAGGAGGAAGAAGCGGTGCATGAAACTGCACAGGGCTGTAATTACGGGGCATTTCAGAGATGCAAGCCCCTAACATTCGATGGGAATGGCAATGCTGTTACTTCTTACCGGTGGGTGAGGGAGATGGAGGTGGTACTTGATGTTAGCGAGTTCCGAGAAGACCAAAAGGTGAAGTTTGCTACCCACTCATTTGTGCAATCGGCCTTATGCTAGTGGGACAACATTTTCCAGGCCGAGGGTAGCAGGGACATTGGCAGGATGAGGTGGCGACAACTGGAAAAGCTGGCGATTGAGGAGTTCTGTCCTCACAGGGAGTTGGATAAGATTGAGAGGGTGTTCCTGTAGTTGGTGGCAAAAACTATGATGCACCAACAGTACACCAAAAATTCAATGAGATGGGAAGGCTGGTGCCGGATCAGGTGACTTCGGTATCAAGGAAGATCAAGAGGTACATTCAGGGTCCGCCGACAGTTATCAGCATACATCTAATTGCCGCCCAGCCAGGTACGTTCAGGTAGGTAGTCGATTTGGCGGGAAGACTATATGATGAGAGGGAGGTGGTGGCCGTGGGTGAGGGGAGTAAGAAAAGTGGTGGTGACAAGAACTAGAATAGGAAGCGGTTTGCTTGTGGCGGTTTCTCCCGAAACAACAAGAAAACGAGTGTGGATGACCATAGGGTGGTGTCACCAAGCTCGAGGATGAAGAAGTGTGGTAGGTGTGGAAGGGAGTACACGGGCGAATGTAAGCGGAGAGCGAATGTGTTCTTCAAGTGTGGGAAGCCCGGTCATGTGGCGAAGATGTATGGAGTTATATGATGTTATAACTGTGGCGAGGAAGGCCATGTGAGTAGAGATTGCAAGAAGCCACGGGCTGAGAGTTCTTGGATGAAGAAGAAGCCAGAAGGAGGAGAGAGGGCAAATGCTAGAGCCTTCATGATGACCACATAGGAGGCCAGGGTAGACACTGACATCGTGTCAGGTATGTTTCTAGTAAACCAAGCTTGTGCCTCTGTACTATTTGACTCTGGTGCTAGTAGAGGTTTCATTTCTACTGATTTCTGTGCTAAATTTCCTGTTTGTAGTAGGAGTATTCATGAGCCATTTGATGTTGAAACTGCTATTGGTAATTCTATTAGAATTTCTGACATAATAGAAGACTGTGATTTATAACTAGAAGGTCATAGGTTTTCTACTAAATTGTACGTGATGCCCTTAGGCGGATTCGATGTAGTACTAGGGATGGATTGGTTAGCATCCTATGAGGCAAACATCGTGTGTTGCAAGAAAATGATTCGATTAATTCGCCCGATAGAAGTTCGGTAACGGTCTACGGTGATCGCGTTACTACGGTTCCAAAGGTGATTTCGATGGTGGTGGCAGAAAATTGCATGAGACATGGATGTAGTGCCTATCTGGCCTACGTGAAAGATGTGGACACGTTAGTAGCATAATTTCCTTAGGTACCAGTGGTATGCGACTTCTCGAACGTGTTTTCAGAAGATTTACCAGGCCTGCCATCGAATCGCAAGATTGAGTTTCAGATTGATTTGATACCCAGTGCTCAACCTGTTGCCAAAGCACCATATCGATTAGCTCCGACCAAGATGAAAGAATTAATCGATCAACTGCAAGAGTTGATACATAAGGGATTTATTCGACCGACTATCTCCCCATGGGGTGCTCCGATTTTGTTTGTAAAGAGAAGGATGGTAGTATGAGGATGTGTATTGACTAACATGAGCTGAACAAGTTGACGGTGAAGAATCGGTACCCGTTACCAAGGATTGACGACTTGTTTGATTAGATCCAAGGTGCCAGTTGGTTCTCCAGGATAGATCTTCGATCTGGCTACCATCAATTGAAGGTGAAGGAGCAAGATATCCCTAAGACAGCTTTTCGCACGTGTTATGGACACTAGGAGTTCCTCCTTATGTCTTTTGGTCTAACTAACGCGCCAGCTATCTTTATGGATTTAATGAATCGAGTGTATCAGCCAGTGTTAGAATTAGTGATCGTGTTTATTGAAGATATCCAGATTTACTCGAGAAATGAGGAAGAACATGTCGGTCACATGCACGAAGTACTGGAGACACTTAGAAGAGAGAAGTTGCATGATAAATTCTTGAAGTGTGCTTTTTGGTTACGCGAAGCTCAATTTTTGGGTCACGTGGTATGTGCTGAGGGAATCATTGTAGACCCGACAAATTTTGAGGCAATGATGCAATGGAAGTCACGCCATCCGAGATCCATAGTTTCTTTGGTTTGGTGGGTTATTACAGGAGATTCATCCAAGACTTCTCCAAGCTAGCTTCTCCGTTGACTAAGTTGACCCGTAAAGATGTGATGTTTGTATAGGATCAAGCACAAGAGAATGCTTTCGGGGAGTTGAAGACGAGATTAAATCAAGCTCCTGTCTTGACATTACCCGAAGGTAGTGAGGACTTAGTGGTATATTTGGATGCTTCTTATTCGGGACTGCATTGCATGTTGATGCAACAAGGAAGGGTAATAGCCTACGCATCCCGACAGCTGGAAACCCACGAAGTTAATTATCCTACCCATGACTTGGAGCTAGCGGCTGTGGTCTTCACATTGAAGATTTGGAGGCATTACTTATACGGGACGAAGTGCACCATCTTCACAAACCTAAGAGCTTAAAGTATTTCATTGGGCAAAAGGATCTCAATATGAGGCAGAGGAGATGGTTTGAGCTCATCAAGGATTATGACTGTGAGATGCATTATCATTCGGGTAAGGCCAACGTTATGGCTGATGCCCTTAGCCAAAAAGAGAGACCCGAGCCGATTCGGGTGAAGGCTTATCAGTTGGTTATGACTGCTGACGTGATGACCCAGGTGAAAGAATTTCAAGATGAGGCGTTGAAAAAGGATCGCCTTAATTCCGAGCGAATGAAGGGTCTAGTTGCAGAATTGGGTGAGAACACTCTCAGAGTTAGAACCCGAAATGGATGGATGTGGAACCCTCATTATGGAGACCTACATGGGCAAATCAAGGATGAAGCACATAAAACTCGATACTCAATTCATCCGGTGCCACGAAGATGTACCAAGACATGAAGAAAGATTATTGGTGGCCCAGAATGAAGCGCGATGTAGCGGAGTATGTGAGTAAGTGTCTTACTTGTTTGCAAGTGAAGGCAGAGCATTAGAAGCCATACGGGAAGATCCAACCGTTGGATATACCCGAGTGGAAGTGGGAGAACATCACCATGGACTTCATAACGAAGCTACCTCGTATGACGAGGGGGTTCGATACCATTTGGGTGATAGTTGATCGTCTGATGAAGGGTGCTCACTTCTTACCGATCCACGAGACGTACTCATCTGAGAGACTGGCGGATCTTTTCATCAAAGAGATTGTAGCTCGTCATTGTGTGTCGGTGTCTATCATGTCAGACCGTGACACCCGGTTCACATCAATGTTTTGGAAAAGATTCCATGATGTGATAGGGACGAGGCTACATATTAGCATGACTTATCATCCTCAGACAGATGGTCAATCTGAGAGCACGATCCAGTTGCTCGGGGATATGCTTCGAGCATGCATGACTGACTTTTGTGGAAGTTGGGATGATCACTTACCGTTAGCTGAATTCTTATGCAAGAACAGTTATCATGCTAGTATTGGTATGCCTCCTTATGAGATGCTATACGATAGGAGGTGTAGGATGCCCGTATGTTGGGCTTATATCGGGTAGAAAGAGTTGGGAAGTATCGAGGTGATCGAGGCTATGACATAAAAGTTAGAAAAGATTAAAGCCTTTATGAAGGCAGTAACAGATAGACAGAAGTCGTGTGCCAACAAAAGGCGTAGACCGATCGAGTTCAATGTAGGTGATAGAGTCATGTTGAAGGTCTCGCCTTGGAAGGGGATTATCCGGTTTATAGAGGTAAATTGAGCTACATAGGGCCTTTCAGAATCATCGCACGAGTAGGAGAGGTGGCCTATCGATTAGAACTACCCGATGAGTCCAGTGGAATTCATCCAACATTCCATGTATCTCAACTGAGAAAATGCTTAGCTGACAAAGATATGATTGTACCACTGGAGGATATAGAAGTGGACGAACGACTCAAATATGTAGAGCAACCAGTGGCAATCATTGATCGAAAAGAGAAGAGGCTGCGGAATGAAGGGGTTCTACTGGTGTGTGTGTAGTGGAGACACCGAAAGGGTTTGGAGTCTACGTGGAAGACTGAAGAAGAGATGATGCAGCACTACCGACAGTTATTTGAAAAGTGACGGGTTTCAGGGATGAAACCTCTTTAAAGGGGCTGGACTTGTAACGCCCGAAATTTTGTCAAAAATAAATGAAAGGAAAAATAATAAGAAAAGGAAAGGGAAAGTATCTTGAAAGAAAAGAAAAGAAGCATAAGTGGAGGGGCTAAAGTGCAAAAAGGCCAAAACTCAAATATTTTAATAATATATTGAGTATGGCCGCCCCTATAGGTAGCAACTTCTACTTTTGTCGACCAAAAGAAGAGAAAAAGAAGAAGAGCAGAGTTTTCATCGGTTTTATAGAGAGAAAGAAGCTGTTCTTGGCCTAAGGTGAGTTTCCTGGTATAATTGGTTCGGTTAGGATGGGTTTTCGACCATGTAACCGAGTTTGCATGTTCCTATGTGTTTATATGTGTTCGGATTATGTGTTCTTGGTGTCTAGGTGTTAGAAACATCAAGATATCTCACTTACAAGGAGTTGAGCCTGGAAAGCAATAAAGGTGAGTTCTAGACCCCGGTTTTTGTACGTTTTTAAAATCTTTGGGGCTGAAAATGCATGTAAAAATGTTTTAATCATTTTAAGTATGTAACCGTATGTATGTGTGTATGTGTTTGGATGTTCTATGGTCGTTTATGTGTTGTTCATGCTTAGAATGATAGACATAAGTCAAAAACATGTAAGGATAGTGATTAGGACTGAAAATAAGTTTAAAATTGTTGGATTCATTATGCCCAAGACACATAGAATATTGATGTGGTTAGTACGTCATGATCTAAGTCGGGTCATACCCAATAACAAGTTTAGCAAACACCAATATGTATTTAATTGATGATATGATCATGCAATTAAATCATTGCACCAATTTAGAAAAATGGGTTTTCTAAATAAATTGTATGTGAGAAAGAACAACTTATAAGGATATTTTGTTCATGGACATTATTTGTAATGTTATTTAAGTTTGTTAAATAACATCAAATAATAAGAGTGTGTGTTTAAGTTACATATTTAAAAGGTTAATTATGTAACTAACAATACAACTAGTTAAAATAAGTTAGTGGGTGTTTAAAATGGGGGGAACCCATTTTAAATGCTGTTTTGGCCGCCCCCTTGAGGGTATATTTGGTC
>BJCO01744306.1:0-16031 GCA_018326465.1 Flaveria floridana | reverse complement strand
CTGGCTATAGTGAGAAGGAGAAGGAAAGACTTGAAGCTATGGCTAGATTCATTTCGAAGTATCTGGGGAGATCAGTTCTTGAGATTAAATCTTGGTCCAGGGACAGTATCTTAGAAATAACCAACAAGATCTGTTCGTCTGAGGTATTCACTAAGGGGCTGATCATAGAAGCCCTGAATGAAGCTGGTGCTGGGAGCAGGACTGATCTAGCCAAACACACCAAAGTTTCTCTTACAAAAATGCTAGAACAGCCTGTCCAATCTCCCACACCAAAACAACCCACATCACAACGCATAAAACCAACTCCCTTACCCAAGAAACCAATAGCTGATGATGCACCTAATAATAGGAAGAGAAGGGTGTTGAGGCTTGAAGAAGAAGAAGAAGATGATGATGTGGATGAGGACAGTCTACCTATTTCAGCTGTCATTACAATGCCTAAGGCCAAGAGTCAACCAATAATAATTACTCCTGCCATCCGGATACAAACTGTGAAAGTCAAACTTGAAGAAGAGTAATAACATAAACAACATGATGAGGAGTTGTTGAGAATGGTTGACAAAGTTTATGCTCACACTTCATCGATTATATCCATGAGAAAACATGCTCAGAGGTTATATGCTCTCAAACAAACTTTTCTATATCAGAAGGAGAGAATAAGGATTTGGCCTAATCCCAGGGTGAGTCATAGAATTCATAAGAAAGACATTCCAAGTAGATACAATGGCCAAGTAAAGAAGATCTTAGATGCAGTGATCATGCTGGCCATTGTAGTATCACCCTGGGAAATCCAAGATGACTTCAAGAAAGCCTATAAAGCTAATCTGCCCCCACAAAAGATGCTAGAAAACAAAATGGTGAAAAGGGATTAATATACAAGAGGCTTGAAGAACTTAGACATAATGAACTCCACTTATTACTTGAGGGTAATCACCCTGATAAATTTGCTTATAGAGAAATAACAACAGTGGAGTTAAAGAATGGGAAACATGTCAAATAGTTGTCTGAGTACTATGGGCATGAGTTCTTTTTTGAGGGAGAAGCTAAAGATCTTACCATGGAGGAGCAAATAGTCTTCCTTGAGGCCTATGTAAGAGAGTCTTATAGACTCATAGTTAGGAAGTAGGTTCCATGGATGGGGTAACAGCTCCGTGTCCAATTTCCCAAGATAGAGTTCCCATCCATCCCTTGATAATCATATCTACTGAAACCTCTTCCCTGACCTGTGCTGATATTGGTCATTTCTGAGCTGATCCAGAAGAAAAAGACAAACTTTTCTGCCTAATAAGTGGGACATCAATAAGCTTAAAGGTTTTGGCTGCATTGGTTCAGGGGGAGTTTGTTTGACCAAAAAAACAAATGAGCCAGATCAGAAAAACATTTAAGTCCTACAGACATCATAACAACTGCTGAAGGCTTCATCAGCTGATGATAACAACTGAAGACTTCATCAGCTGAAGTTCAAGTGCTGAAGACTTCATCAGTCATTGTGATGTCTGTGGGACTTAAAGGTTTTTCTGATCTGGCTCATTGGTTCTTTTGGTCCAACAGTTGGTGTGGTGAATGTGATGGAGGATTTGACTGATTATCTCTCATACTCAGTCACATGTGTTAGGTCAAGAAGTTGGTGCATCTTTTTCACTTCTTCCACCATGGACTCATAAGTCATCCCAAACATCTCATCAGCATCATAACCGTGATTGATCAGAAACATTGCATTGATCATCAAGTCATTGGTTTGAGCTTTCTGAACCATCTCCTCAATAGAGTTTCAACTTTTATAGGACTATCTTTTACAACAGGTTCATCAACCTGGTATCCTCCTTCAATCTCTCCTTCTTCCAAGTCAATAATATCTATCATCTCTTTTCGTTGTGCCTCGGCCTTCTCATGCTCCTCAAGAAATTTAGATATTGTAGCCAAACTTTTGGATCATCTTTCTGTCTTTTCTTTACAGGCTCTTCTTACACTACAGGCCTTTTTCCCTTGGCCTTCTCAGACATGTACTTCCTCTTTCTTGAGTAGGCATAAATGGTCTGGATGAGGATGGCATAGATGTTTTAGCAGTTGTTGTACTTGATTTTCAGCTTGCTTTTCAGCAACTTCTTCTTTTTCTTCCAGCTCTTCACTTAGTTTTCTGATGAGCTCTTTTTGCTCATTAGACAGGGTGACTGCAGGAACAATCTGCAAGCTCAACTCTCTCTCCAAAGGAAATGGAGTTTGAGGAATCACCACTAAGTGTTCTACTGGAGGTCTTGGGTCTCTATAAAAATCCCAAAACTCATCATCAATGGTAAATTCTCCAGTAGAGTAGCTGTCTAGATCTTTAATGAGATCTCCAAGCTCAAAATCTTGCTCTGTGGTTTCTTCAGATGGATCACTTGAGTAGACAACCATGGCTAGACTTGGCTCTGTCTTTGTTTCTGTTTCTTGTTCTGGTTCTAGTTCATCTTCTCTTTGTTCTTGTTCGTCACCTTCTGTTTTTTGATCTTTAGCCAACTCCTCCTTGATCTTGATTAACATTTCTAGTTTTGAGACCCTTTTCAGTAAGGTCTCATTCTGGTTGCTAAGATCAGTGATGAGATCAGATTGGCTTTCAATTAAGCTTTCCTGCTCCTCCATGGCAATGGTCTATATGGTCACAGTGTCAACATGCCCACTTATTTCTTCCTTAGCTTGATGGAGGGTGGCTTTTAGATCATCTATTTCTTTGTCTTTCTTTGCTGTTTCAGCCTCATGTCTCTCTTATAGATCCTTGATCTCTACTTTTTTCTCATTCAGCTCTTCAATTTTGTCTTGAATAATACCAGACCTTTTATTCAACAACTTCTCCATCCTCTGCACTTTCAATAGGAGCTCTGTAATCATTTCATCTGTCTCATCAGGTTGATTGATACCTGATTCAGCATAGCATTTAGAAGGCCTTGCTTTTGATTGGACTTGTCTTACAGGCATCCTCATAGTGTGACCCTCCTCATCTGGAGATGATTCGGAGTCATCTGAAGAGCTGGTAGATTCACCAGACTCTAAAGGCTTAGCAGCTATAGGAGAACTGTGAGGTGGAGAAAAATGAGCCGAAGACATGTAAGGAGACTAAACAGGTGATGGAACAAGTGGACAAGCCATTTCTGCTCTCTTGAACAGAAGGTCCTGAGTGAAGATCACCACCTACATAAACATGTCATGACTTAGGCCTTTGTTCCTCCATTTCTTCTTAGCATGATCATCAACATGTTATTAATCATGAGCTGCTTCTTCTTCTTCTTCTGGAGCTTGTTTATCAAGAGCTATATCTTCTTATTCTTCTTGTTAGTGGATTTGCTCTAATATCCAAGGATGTAGTGGAAAGAAGGTTCCACTATAGAAATTCCTAGGATCCTTCTTCTTTATGTACATGTAGGACTTGGCATTGTAATGAGGAATGTTCATTATAGGTCTTACAGGTGTAAGTTGTGGAAATGATTTATTGATGAGGCATTGGAGGAATCTAGGGTACATAAGGAACATGTGTCTTCTTCCTTCGTGAACATTTGACACCAGACCACTGAATACATAAGCAGATATATTGAATGGTCTGTTGGTGCATAGAGCACAGATAGCTGAAGAGGTAGTCAGTGAGATATCATTCCACCCTGTCTTTCTTTTGGACATACATTGCTGGAATAGATGGATTAGGAATCTCCATTGTAGATCTACTAAACCCTTGACAATCTGCTTTCCGTCATACCTTCCTTCATAGCCAATATTGGCAAAGAAGGTCATGATTTCCTCATCTTCTAGTTCTTGAGGAGTGTTGGCATCATCACCAAACTGTAGACACTGTCTCATAGTTTGTTTTGTGATGGTAATGGTGTGATCATTAGAAATTCTTCCAAACAGAGTCTTGACACCATCAATCACTGCAACTTCAGCTGTACTCTAGAATAATCTTATGAAGTTCTCATAGATGACTAGTTTCACTAAGATACCATGAGCAACCCTGCTAGTGGATATGAATCTAATCATGTCCCTAAGTCCTTCTGCTTCAGGGACTTCAGGGTCAAGAAATCCACTAACATTATTGACCTTGCTCCAAGTGAGGTTTGCCATTAGCTTCTGCACAAGATGCATATAAGTTAGTTTTTTACATTAAATTTTTAATTTGATGAAATCAAGCTGATTATTTCAACTTTGACTTTATTTAGTCAAAATTGAACAATCAAATGTACTGTTGCATAGACATTTTTACCTAACTTGATTTTGCGATGTATGAACCATTTTATTTTGAATTATCTTTCATTTTGATGTTGGTTTTCTGTCTAAAATATCTTTTTACACTCAATCATAGTTTTGAAGTCAACATTTCAGTTTGATGATCCCCTGTTCATACAACAAATTTATGGTTTTGAAAATCACTTGGTTGTATTAATTTTCTTTGTCATTTGTGTCATTGAGCTCGAAAATGTCTTTCAACTCTTGGTTTGTGGCTGATTTTGAGATTGTTTATTGTTTTAGGGTCTGAGTTCAAAAAGTGTTCAATGGGTACATCATGGATTTTGCCGATAATCACCTTGTTTTGATACTACGTTAGTTTAGAATCGAAATAGTGGCAATATGATGCTTGTAGAACGCAGGAATCAGAATATTGTTGATGAATTTGATGATGGATGAAGAGCAGTAGTATGGTTTTCGCTCGTCACACTTTAATGTCTCTCAAATTTGAAAAGTATCAAATGATCTCTAAATATATGTTTAAATAGTCCTTTTAATGTCCTTGTCAAATTATACAAGTGTTAAAAACAAATGCGATTGACTACTGTAGCAAATACGGAAGCTTAAAACACCCAGCATTTGTTTACCGTAGCAAATGCGGAAGAGTAAAATCTGACAACATTTGTTTACTGTAGCAAATACGGAAGTTTTAAGTTCAGACACTTGAATACTGTAGCAAATTCAGATGGTTTAAGATAGCCTATGTTTTTGCACTGTAGCAAATTCGGATGCTTAACTTAGTCTAGGCATTTGTACACTATAGCAAATGCTGAAGAACATGTGTTGTTTTGTATTTACTTCAACAAATGCGGATGAACAACGAAGTTGTCCACATTTCTTGAACTTAAAAGATGATGACAGAAGAGTGTGAGCACACTTCTAATTTATGATGATACAAATATACAACAAATTTTAAGTAATGATCTCAGCCTTATTTGGGAAATGTGGCTGAGGAAAACAAATGCAGATGAACAAAGTTGTCCGCATTTGTTTTCATACTTGAAAACTTTGTAGATATTTGCTGTGAGACTAATGCGGTAGAGTTAACTTATCCGCATTACTTTCACTTGTGTTTTCATGACTCAAAACTATTACCCGTATTGGTTATGAGCTTTGGTTACCTTCACCCGCGTTAACCAATGCTCTTACCTACATTAAGTTTTGAACTTGTCAAATCTTAATGTTTCTTCTGTGGATAGTTTTGGTTGTTTTTGCTTTGATGCTTGATCTTTATGAAGCTATGTCTTTTGCTTTTCACTTGCTATGAAGATGAGTCTATTGATTTGTTATTTATGAAGTTTTGACCGTTGCTTGGGTTGTCAATTCTTGCTCGGATTGACTTGTTCATCAGATGTGATACAAGTTTCCCAGTGTTGACTGATCTTGGACTTTTGTGCTTCAAGATGTTTGCAAAAAACTGAGATACTATGATATAACTTCTACACCAACACAGTCAGCTTTCTGATTTTTATACTTGTTTTTTCTTATTTTTATATTTTTCAAGAAAGAAAACAATTGTACAAAATGATCAAAAATTTTAATTACTCTTCCTAAAAATTATATCGATAACAAATAGAAACTTTAATGATTTGTTAAAATTTTGAAGAGAAAATATTTTTGTTGTTTTTTTTCTTATCTGTACATAAAGTGAAGATATACCTTTCATGGGATCTTAGAAATCTTACCTTTCACAAGTGCAAGCAATTGTTAGTAAAACAGACATGGTCATGAACATATTGATTGAAGGTATGTTTGTCATCTTAAACTCATACTTGGTCCATATCTTAATGCTAGTGATCTTATCATGTTTTGAGTTGATTGGGTATTCAACATGTACCTCACACTCAAAAGCATGGTAAGGTCAACCATCTGCATGCAATGTATGGTAGAACTTTAACAGCTTACTTGACCAGGTCACTTAAAATATGAAATCTCATTTTGCTTGATCCGTATGAGGATTCTTTTGTTTTTGATCCTTTTATCTATTTAATCCATATTAGGATTCTTTTAACTTCATTTTGTAAGGTGATCTCTTAGGATTCTTTTATTGCATTCACTTGGAATGTATTTTAGTCTATTGATTCATCCAAATTGGATGTGTTCCTCATTAGGAATCTTGTTGGATCATGACATCAGCACTATGTGCTTGTTTTTCTAGGTCTTTGCTCAGCAAAACAAATGAAAAACTGATATGAGTAAAAGAGATTCATATGTCATCATTACTTGGTGTGTTTAGGTTGCTACACATATACACATTTGGATAAGCTAATACTTACACACACTTTGAGATGAAAGCTTTATAGTTGAATATAATCTTTAGTTCATCACTGCATGTGTTTTCTTTTCCAAGTTGAGCCTACCCGCATATCAAATAAGTCATGTCAATCATTTGAGATTTATAAATAAGTACAGTGCATGATAGAACGACTGTAATTATATAATTTCCCATAAAGTATAAAACATATACTTCAGTAAGATAAATTCTTTTTGTATTTTTGTGAATTTTTTTGAATGTTTTTGCTGATTTTGATTTTTACTCAAGGTTAATCATGCTAATTGATTGATTTAATATTTTAAATCTGCTCGGATCAAATTTCTTAGTGAATAAATCAGCTAATTGATCATCAGTGTGAACCTGTATCAATTTGATTAACCCCTCTTCAGCGTAATGTCTCAAAAAGTGATATCTAATTTCAATATGTTTAGTTTTTTAGCGTTGAACTGGATTATTTGTTATGAACATTGCTTTTGTGTTGCCAATATGAATTGGTGTGTGCAAGAAGTTAAAACCATAATCAAGCATCTGGTTTGAATCCATAGAACTTGAGAGCAATAGGGTGATGCTGTAATGTACTCAGCTTCTGCTATTAAATCAAACACATTTGTCTACTCCTTGCACTGCCAGGAGACCAGTCTGGGAGCAAGAAATTGACAACCTCCAAATGTGGACTTCCTATTAAATTTGTATCCTTAATAGTCACTATCAGTGTATGCATAGAGATTGAAATCTCCTTCCTTTGGATACCATAAACCAAGTGCAGGCTCGCCCTTGAGATATCTTAATATCCTCTTGACTGCATTCATTTGTGATTCCTCGGGGTCTGTTTGATACCTGGCACAAACACATACATCAAACATAATGTCAGGACTACTAGCTGTTAGATACATGAATGGTCCAATCATAGATCTGTAATGAATCTGATCCACTTATTTTCCTTCTGGATCTAGACCTATCTTCATTTTGGTATCAACTGGAGTTCTGATAGACTGACAATCTACAAAATGAAACTTCTTTAGCGTGGTTTCCACTTATTATGATTGATTGATGAAGATTCCATCTGTTGTTTGTTGTACTTGCACCCCTAAAAAGAAAGTGAGTTCTCCTATTGCACTCATTTGGAACTTGGAATGCATGAGATCTTCAAAATTTTTGCAGAGTTGTTTAGTTTTAGTAGATTTACGTTCATTTGGTTCAGACAAAGTAAGAGGCTCAGGCATGACAGTGTAGGTGTCATTGTATGGTGGTGGACAAGAATATATCCAATTCCAGTCATGTCTTTAGGCTCCTTTTGTGAATCAAGCAACTCTTGTAGCTTAGCAGAAGAGAATTGAAACTTTTCAAGTTTCACTTCAGTGGCGGATTACTCAGCTTTTGTTTTGGTTAATAGTTTAGTTAACCTTTCATTCTCACCTACTAGAGTATACTTCTCACCATGCAATTTTTCAATATCTGAAATTAATGACTTGATTTTGATTTCAAAGCTTTTCATTTCATGTCGTAGCATTTCAGATTTTACTTTTTCTTCTTTTATCTTAGCAGCCAGTTTGTGATTGTGTACTCTGTACCTCTATAATTCAGTGACACATTTTTCACTATAGAGATTAGCTTTTATTTCAGATGGCATAGGAGTTGTACTATCATTGTTATGAGCCTTGAATGCATGATTTTGGAATTGAGGTTTGACTTCCTCTAAATACAGACTCCAGTCACATACTCCATCTTGTCTGATGAAAAGTGCGTTTAAGGTTGATTAGCCATTTCCATGGGCTTGTTGTGTTATGCTGACCTTGATGAGGTGGTTGATAATGAAGCTGATGCTGAAAGTGATTTTGATGACTTGATTGAGGAGCTGATGATAAAGTTGATTGAGGGTGTGGTTGACTGTGTGAGCTTCTTTGGTAGTGGTTGTTTCTTCTGGGTGCATTGCTTTCTCGTGAGAAGTGGCCAATCATACCACAGTTGAGACACTTCACCTTGGATTTGTCATATCCAAGCTCTATGTTCTCATTCAAGTTAGCTTTTTACCTTTCCTGAAGAATTTCTTTGGTCTTATAGCAATCATGGCCATTTGCCATCACAAATCCTTTTCTTCAACATCATCTGGATCCATTGCTTCCAGATCTTCTTAGATTAGGTGAGCTGAAGTAAGTCTTCCTCCCAGTATGCATCAAAACATGCAACAAAGGCATTGTAAGTAGCCTTCTGTTCTTCAGATTTCTGATCAATAGGTAAGTTAGTAGGTGTGGAAGTGGATGGATTAGATATTGATTTCTTCTGTGGTTGAGAGGAAGTAATGAATCCAGTGGATCTGGATTGATATCTGGATGACAGAAAATCATCCTCTTCAGTAATAAAGGAATTTTCCACAAAATGAGTTTCTGATGGAAATTTGTAAGCCTCAATGACTTGAGGTCCACTCAAGTTTCTGCTTCTCTCATCCAGTTCAAGAGATTTAATCTTTTCTATCATGATGTCTAAGCTTATGCTCTCCAGATCAAGTGTATTTTTAGCATGGTCACATTTTGCTTCCAGCTTTCAGGCAGACTGTGCAGCATCTTCTTGTTCATCTCTTTTTCTTGTAGGTGACCCCCATTATCTCCAGATCAATTACCAGTTGGATGAATCTATGCAGCTATTTTGGGATAGATTCTCCTTTGGTGTGATGGAAGGTTTCATATTGATTAATCAGTTTGTCTTTATTAATCTCAGTAACCTCACTGCTCCCTTCACACATGATCTGAAGTGCATCCCATAAACCTTTTGCAGTACTGTATTTCTTTAATCTTTTGAGTACATCCATCTTCAAAGCCTGGGTTAGAATAGAGTAGGCTTTAAGATCAATCTTAATCTTCTTATAATCATCATCATCAAGATTAAGATTTGGAGCCTCAATGGGGATTCTGACTTGGTCAGTATTCAGAGAGACTGGAATTTAAGGCCCTTTGCTTATGGATATCCAATAGTCAAGATCTACACCTGTAATATAGTTCCTAAACCTGATTTTCCATTGCTTAAATTCAGATTTGTGTATAAGCATTGGAGGTTTAGAAGCATGACTAAGTTCAAAAAAGTTAATAGAATCCATGGTTTATAAACTGATTTTAGATTGTTTGAATATGGTTTCAGTAATTAGTTTATGTGATGTGTTCTATGACAGTAGCAGTTAGTAGGGTCTTCTTGTAGTAACAGTTCCTTTTTGGTTATGTTTTGGTGATTTTTGTGTATTTTGTTTGTGTTTAATCACAAATATGAACAATACTGATGATTTTCAGTATGTTCTTGTAGCAGAAAAGTGAAAGAAGATGAAGTTTTTCGGGTTTCTACAGTTGCATACTCATTAACAATCGAGATTTGTTAATAAGCAACTCAATCACTAGATCAATCGACTTTCAGCCAAGATTTAAGCAGATCTTAAGTTGAATCTGAGATCCAAAGTCTGATACCAATTGACTGTGTTCGAGAATGATATTCTCTGTTGATGTTGAGTCAAAGAGGATCAAATATTATGTTGAGTCAGTGATTAAGTAGCGGAAATACTAAATCAAAGAACATTTAATGCAGTTTATGTACTCATAAATGCTTGTATATTGATTGTAGAACAAGTATGCTATAATAGGTTTCAGTATGCAGTCGTACGACTGAGCCATTAGCATGGTTTAGTTGTGCGATTGAGCCATACGATTTGTTCATGCGCACGATTGAAACATACACTTAGTCCAATCATGCGACTGAGCCAGTCTCATGACTCAGTCGTGTGACTGACCCAATCACCTGGTTCAGTCATACGACTGGTCCCTAAGCATGGTCCATTAGCATGAATAACCATAAGACTAAGTCAAACACATTCCTGAATCATAATTAACTCAGAACTGTGTCTGACTACTACAAACTCATATATAATATTCATTCAAGAGTGTAATTATAAATGATATAAGAAAAATACATTCAATAGCAAATATACATTCACACACATATCGTATTACCAAAATATCCATGTATTACACATATGTAAGATTGAAAGACATAAACATTTGAGTACAATGAACTAGGGACATCATGTATAAACAAACTCCCCCTTGGACCTAGTTCACTATATTGTCTAACATTCTTCACACACTCAGCAAACTTCTTTAGTTTTTCATCTTTTATGACCCCAACATGGATTTCAAATGCAAAGCACAGTCTGATGACATACTGGAATTGAAGAGCTTGCACTATGTCCAAAGTATCATAGAATAGTGTCCACTTGTATAATATGTAGACATCATCCTCAGACAAGTTAGTAAGCTACATGGGGTCAAACACCCTGATAGTCTCAATATTTCCTTATCGATCCAATACAATCACTGCTTCACCAGTCCTCTAGTCATAATACCACCATTTTAAGTGAGGCGTGAAGTCTTGTGGCATTCTTCTTAATGGAATCCTTGTCATTGTCTAGGGAGGTCTCCAGTTCAGAACAACTTTTGGTCTTCCTGAAATGGGATCAATAGCATTTTTACTCATGAACCTCCTTGGTTGTTGGGGTTTCAAGTTCACCTACTTACTATGATATTCCTTCCTTAAAGCCTTTTCGAACCATCCTGACATCTTTCTTGGGTCATTATTAAACAGATCTAAACTTGCTAATCTGTTCAACTCAAAACCTAGTAAAGACTTTAGATCATGAGGATGTCTGAAGTACTCTATCCCCTTTTCTCTTTTCACACCATACACATTTAAGTCCTCAATGTAAGCCCAGCTGATGATTTTCCCAGAGACCTTCTAATGCCTTTTGGCTTTATACAGCTTAGTGTAAGCATTCTGTTTCGGTGGCTCACGCTAGTTCCTCATGTCAGCTAGACAAGCAGCCCACTCAGCTTTCATTGCTCAACATCGACATCCTCAGCTTGAGCTGTCTTCTCTGTCCATTATTTCTTAGTGACCTTCTCCTTTATTTTTTTGAAGGTTTCACTGACAAACATCTTACCTAAATCAGGTAAGGCATCTCCGTCTTCATTAGTATACTGAGGGTAGTAGTCAGAGGTAACATCTTCAATCTCCACCTCATCTACACCATGTAGTTCCTCATCGCTGATTACGTCTACTTCTGGTGCGTCTTTGATGATCTCATCGGGGTTCAGCCTGAACATTTCTACAATCTATTCATCTGATAGGTCATGGATGATCTCCCCTCTTTTGGTGCATAACTTACCGATCTCCTGACAATCCCTTGCAAATCAAGAATCATGGTAAACTGCGTCTTGATTTGATGGAGGGGTGCAACATCGTGTTCATCGATCCGGGGAGATTTATCTGCTAGATAGAGTTATCAAGACAACAAAGTTTAATAAACATCATTGCGTTTCAAATAACTTGACATACATTTTCATTAATTTAAATACATTTCAATACATATGATTTCAAATTACACAAACAAGCTAATCATTACTTCAATCCTTATCTTGATGATCTATGCCTTGAGGAGCTGAGGATGAGGCTCCCTGATATGGGCTTCTTTTTGTTCTTCTCTCCTTATCAGATTGCTAAGAAGTTGGAGCTTTTTCTTCACCCTCAGATTGATCTTCATCTTCATTTTCATCCTTGTCCTTCTCCTCATTCGTCTAATTTACATCAACCTCATCATCATCATCATTGGACTCATCATCACTAGACTCTTCATCATCATCATCTCCATCACCTTTGATCTTCAAAGGATCATCCTTCCTTCCTTTCAGTCTCAGCATAATCTTCTTGTTCTTCCTCTCTAAATACTCAATCTTCTTGGTGGATGCTAGCACCAACTGATTCTGAGTCTAAAGAGCCTTATGTGCTCGAACCAAGGCATGCTCATGAGCATCATTTCTCTCAGTTAGCTTGGTGATCTTCTGTCCTTGTGCTGCATTAACTGACATCAGTTGGCTGATCTAGGTGGACTTGAGATCATCCGCATCTAACAACTTAAGTTCCAACCTGTTAGGGCTTACCAGTTGTTCCTCGAGACCTACTATGGGTAATGGGAAATTGTGAAGTGGGGGTACTTGATGGATTGAGGTGCCGGCTTATGAGGTGGATTGGTTGGTTGTAGTGGTTGTGTAAATAGGTGTGGGAATGGGTCTGGTTTGAGGGATATTGGTTGAGGTTCTTTTGGGTGAGGCTAGTATGGTTTTTGTAGTGGTGAGTGAGATGGTGGTAGTAGGTGGAACTATGGTGGTATCACTGGATGTAGTTGGAGAGGTTTGTGAGGGCAAGGATGAGCTCATCAGCACTAGCCTCGGGCGCTTACCCATCTTATGGGCAGGCCTGGCCATTCTCTTAAATCTGGAGCCCGAGGGAGTCGCAGGTTCCTTTCCCTTTGAGGTAGGCTAATCTGGTGTGTAGGATGGATCAGCCTCCTCTGTATCCATCCCAGTTGCTTTCCTCTGTCGCACACCCACTGCCTCTTTACCTCTGTCGGTGGCTACCCATTTACCTCCTACCTTCCTTACTAGAGGCTCCTCCTCTGAGTCTCCTTCCTCCTCTTCTAATTCAAAGTTCCCTATGTTCTCAATGATAGGGATGTCTTGGTTTATGGCAGTTTGCTTAGACCCTCCAGCCGCCGAAGAACCACCCTGCTGAGGAGGTGGTTTTGTAGTGAATGTCTCAGCAGATCGTGATTAGTGTGATCCTTCACTACCACATCCTTGACCTTTATCATGGTCATCATCATCATCCTGATTGTCATCAGGGATCATTACGTCCTTAATGTCAAAATCGCTATCCTCGTGACGCCATCTCTTTCCCTTTGGGGCAACATAGTCTGCCCTCGCCAAATGCCGAAATAATCATCGAACTAGGGTGTTCGGTGGCTTTCCCCTGTAGACTTTCATCCTTCCCAGCATAGTGTCATCCATCACCTCGAGAATGATCTCGTCATCTTTGTGCTTTGGTAAGTTGGGAAGCTTCTCATCGATAATCATCTGGAGGAAACGTGGATACATGAAGAAGCTTTCTTTCCCTTTCATCTCGATGTTCTCCCTCAAGTAGTTGAAGAACATCTTAGAGAAGCTGAACGGATGGTTCAGAACTAGTGTCATCGAATCCACCTTGACGTGAAGCAATGCATTTGAGAATCACGTGGGCTAACTACTTAAAGGGCGGGCACATGTTGCTCTTGTTAAGTAGTCCGGCATTGATGTCACCGGAGTACTTAATCCTCAGAAAACATCCACGCACGACTAAGGGATGTAGTTTCGTCAGATGATACTCATCGTCACCCAAGCCCGATACCCTACGTATATCGTCTTCACCAATATCAATGGCCTCGCCAAAAATCGAGCTCCGAATGCGATAAGGTTCAATTGAGCGGTCCACCACAGCATTCTCCCTAAATGTTTGCTGTAGGGATTTGTATGGTGTGCATGCTATAGAGATAGCTCTGTGAATCCTAGATCAGTTTACGAACTCAATAATTCCCACAAACTCAGCTGCGTTCCTTAAGGTCGTGTTCAGGTAAGCATAGATGTTGTGCTTGGCCCTCACCGTCCACTACTCTGCCATTTCACTGTAACATAAGAGACAAACACCCAATCAACATGTTAGATCAGTTTAATACATAAGATTACTTGACTTTGAAACTAATCATATGCATCTAGTTCAATCGTATGATTGACCAATACGAGTGAACTCGGTCGTACGAATAAGCATGCGACTGATCTTAATTGCACATTTAGACATCCGATTGACTTGTTCGTGCGACTGAAGTACCGATTGGTTCAATCGTGCGATTGAATCGTGCGAACGGTTCAATCGTGAGATTGAAGTTCATCCGGATGTCCAGTCGTGTACAGATGGTTAGTGTTCCCGAAATATTGATTTTGGTCGATTAGTCATCAAAACCATGTGTTTTAGGTGTCTTTAGATGCGTCTGATCCTGACAAAGCACTGGGTATTGTTTAATTTGACTTAGATACTCTTTTGTGGTTATTTTGATGTATCCATTCTTGGTTTTTATAAAAATCACACAAATTCGAGTAAGAGCCGATTATGTACTCAATGTAACATGATTTTATCCTCCAACTACCTGTAATCAAGTGGTGAAAAGTTAGTGAACACGCAAGAAGTCTAGATCACATAGAAATTTTGAAAAAGGTGCCACTCGTTTGCCGATATTTTCAGAGATTTTAAAATAGGTGAATAGGTCAAGACCGACTGGGCCTCTATTTATACCCTCAGGGATTTTAGTCGTGCGACTAGTTCATACTCATGCTTCCAATCATGTGATTGGGTCATGTTTTTGATCCAGTCGTGAGATTGGCCCATACTCTTGATCCAATCGTGTGAATGGGCCATGCTCATGGTTCAATCATACGACTGGGCCATACTCTTGGTTCAGTCATGCGATTGGGCCATACTCATGGTTCAGTCGTGCGATTGGGCCATACTCATGGGTTTGACTTAGCCAGACTCAGTTTTGCACGTAGTTACTATAAATGTAACTTCCTTGCACACGTAATTAAATCTTGTTCCATAGTCCGACATTGACATATTGCACACATAAATGGAACTGAAAAAAACTTAAAGTTTTGAAACTGAAATAAGACATCTTTTTGTAATTTTCATTTGGGGATAGTTGAGAACACATTCTAATCATTTAGAGTTTATCTACCCCTGAACATAGCAGCTTCAAGCATTGAGTACCTTTGGAGAACAATTCATATGGAATCATACAGACAAAAACACAATTATTTGGGATATTTTGTAAATATATATTAGTAACACAAAGATCTTGTATATACAATTCACAGACGTTTACCATCCAAGAATCGAATGCGCTAACAAGAAATCATGCTAGAACGACTAAGCTGCACATTTTGATTTTGAACATCGGGAAATGCAGCGATGACGATTGTCAGTATATTTATCCATTTAAATCCATACACAGATTTTTGACAACCATCGGTGATATTTTTAAGTGTATTAGTCCAACAAGTATTTGTGGATCCCAAGCTTGTTAGGACCGAGTACGAACTGGTACTAACCGAATCTACATAAAAACTAGATCAAATAGTTCGAAATCCTATTTGATTGGCGATCCAATCAGGGAGAACGTTAATCTGATCAAAACTAACGATTAGAAAACGTTAAGAATTGATTATGAATGATCAGGAACGCTCTATGAAGTTGGAAGGGACGACTTGGAGACGGCTAGGGTTGTGAATTCTTGAAGTCACTTATTTTTTATGAATTAAGAGGTATTTATAGGTTACACTCTTCATTCGTACGACTGCGCCATGGTCGTGCGACTGAGTCATACGATCCATTCATACGTACGTATGAACCATAAGATTGAATCATTCATACGACTGAGTCATTCGCATGACTCAGTCGTGCGACTGGCTCACACGCATGGTTCAGTTGTGCGACTGGGTCATTAAACTTAGTTAAACATATTCCTGAATCTTTATTGACACAGAACTATGTATAACAATTGTAAACCCATATAACATGTTCATATATGCGTGTAATAAACACTAATATA